>CBVK0102982900.1:0-12851 GCA_900067695.1 Picea abies
TTTTTCAAATGCATATACTGGACTAATGGAGAGGAATTTCATAAAACTGAGAGAGATTTTTACTCAATACTATCTTATATACAAAAACCTCCCCAAAATTTTACACAACTATCTCATATTGTGATATTCTAAGACCCCTTTGGACCCTATTTTTCAAAATTTCGGGTGAAAAAAGTCAAAAGGACAGCTGGAAAAGAGCAGAAATTGAAGGCACCGATCAACAACAGATCCCACAAAACAACCTCAACAACTCAATATTTATTGTAACCTGTCCAGATTCTTTGGTAGAAATCTTTCTGATTTTCTATGTTGGTGATGGTTAGTTTTAGATTTTCCATTTTCTATGTTGGTGATGGTTAGTTTTAGATTTTCCTAGAATGGATCCTGATTTGTTATAACATGATATATTGTAATAAGTTTATAAATAATTCATAGTTTGAAGTATTAGGGGGTTGGAATAGCAGGAGTATGGCCTCCCTGTTTATTTGGAAGTTATGTAATTTTTTAGGAACTTTAATAACAAAGAGTGTTTCTGATAACAAATATTCACCACACTTATTTTCAGTGAGTTTTCCCTTTGTAATGATCATTTCCATTAAAGTTTATTTTTTTACAGTATTTGACTGAGAGTATATGTTTGGAATTCTTCTTTATCTGATGCTCCATTCATGCAGTGAATATTGGTTTGTGTGTTAAATATTCCATGTTCAAAATTCTTCTGTATATGTTGCTCTGTTCATGAATCTATATCTTTTTCTTCCAAATTTACATCTGAGAATTCATCCTAGATGCTCTCATTTGTAATGGGATTTTCCTATTTCTGTCCTGCCATCATCTGAATTCTTTTTATTGCTAGAAATTGTGTTTATTTTTCCTTTTTTCCCTAAAAAATACACTGTTGTGTTAATATTCTAGATCTATCTCAGAAGTTGATTCCATTTCCCAATGGCCTTCCATTGCTTGTTCCAAACCAACAATTAAAAAATCAAACATTGAATTGTCATAACTATCCTAACATTCTAAACTCAAACAAATCTAAATCCTACAGAGATATCCCTCTCCGAGTCTATGAGGGCTAGATCCTAGACTCCAAAGTGGTTGAAATAGTTACCTCTGTTCATTTCTTTCTCAGCCTTGGAAATTACAGAGTGATAATATCATTGAAAATTAGTGTTTCATACCTTAATCATGTCTTGATGGGAATCATGAAGGAGCTATCCTAGCTCACAAGACCACTCATGATGACTATCCTTGATTGTATAAATTTGTTATTATGTGGTGTTTCAACACCATGGTGTGTCATATGATGCAAACAATGGATCATGAGTTCATCGATGACGATAAATGTCCTTGGTTAGAGCCTAGAAATGGGATCTACGTTCCATGAGTCATCATATGTGTAGTTCCTTGTACATAGGTGTGTGGTGTGACTATTTTGTCCTTTTCCTATATCATATCCAAAAAATAAAAAAGACATTTGTTATTTTTGAGATTTCACTATGCATTTTAACCCCAAGTCTAGTATTTCTTGATGCATTTTACATGACCCGATAACATTTTGTTTTTCCTTTTTATATTGTGACATCCACTAAACTTGAGGTATGATTTTTGAACTAGCATATAGGGATAGGTTTTTCCCTCCATATACATTTTTCATTTTTAACCATCCATTATGTTGATTTTATGCCTTAGGTATGATCTTGTCAGGTTTCTACCTTAGCCCTTCCTTTTGCACGTCGTAACTTTCACACTAGTTCCTACCCTCCATGGGATCCCTAGTTAACACCTTGATTTCCTTTTGTTTCTTATGATGTAATTTCCTATAGAATAGTGGAACCCTCCTATATACCATCCATGACTAGACGTTGAGATTCATTATTCTCTCTTCATCTTATATTCTGGCCATATCCCAAGGGGGTTCCTATCATTTTTATGTTACTTTATGGTCTCATATTCTTTATTTCTCATGTCATGCTACTTATTTTGTGTTATTGTTTTCCTTGACCCCTCTTATTTCCATTTTAGTCATACTTTACCATTCACCACTTGCAATATTTTTCCTCTATTTTGTGACCATCATCCATGTAGAGAACTTTTTCTAAGATTGGATGTCACTTTGTAGTACCAGTTAAAACATGAAGGAGACACTTAACAAAAAACATAGGGGGGGATTTTTACCATTGAATTATTTATGAAATGACAGTGTCAGTCATCTTTCCCTTGAACATGCCACTTGTTTGAGTCATTATCTGAAAACTGGGTTATAGCTTTCCTAGGAATCTATGTACAACTAATGTGAGTCATAGATACTCCTTTGACTAGTTACTCTTCTAATCGTCATTGAGAGTTATTCAATGCCTCCTACATTGTTGCACTATATTAGTCATGCTCTTTAGTCTTTCTACCAAGTCATCATCATGATATTCTATATGTTCAAGGGAATTTAATCCCGAGTCAGCCATCTACTATCCTATTGACCATATGAATAAGTCATCCATGTGTTGATTGTACTTAGTTATTCTATCTCTCCACATCACCTCTCAGTGTATGTTTCATTTTGATTTAGGGTGATACATTAAGGCCCTCCTTCGACAGATATCTTGCTAGAGACTTTAGCACATTATCTAGGAGAGGGATATAGAAGCTAGCTAGTACCTTGGGGCTTGCATTCCTTAGTGGCATAATTCCTCATGATCAATAATGGGTTTACATCATTGACTCTTGATCTATTGATTCTATGAGGTTTTTACATTAATTCCTCCTTTCACACTCATTATATTGTACTAGGTACCTTGGGGACCATTTTCATCATTAGTGGGTACCCCAAATTTTTTAACAATATACCTCAATGATTAGTAATCACACAGTTTCTACCATGTAATAAACATAAACTCATATATTTTATTTATATAGATTCATAGCATAAAATTTTGTGATGAATACCTTGGTTTTATGGCCACATCAATCCTTCATAGCACCCCTTGAAAGTTTCTATGGAGCATATCACTTTTATATGATTACTTTGAAGACTTCAAGGGCACTATCCATAATGCTCAATGTCTTCCTACTGTATACTATGGCGTAGATCCACATTGTATTTGCTCATGTATATGATCTATTTTATGACATGGATCCACCATGTATTCTTTCATTTCCATTGTATCACATTTGATTTCATGGATCTGTAGTGTATTTTGTTGGTGGCCATGCTTTGTTTCTCTTACGAGCATGGGTATTTCTACCTTAAGGATGATCTATATATGTTGACCTGATTTCTGATTACATGTACTCATTGTTTCCTTTCTCTCTCATCCCCTTCCTTAAGCCACTTGTCACCATGAATTTTCGTAATTTATTTCAACCATAATTTCCTCTTCTGATGTCATACATTAAGGGGCATATGTTAAAATTTTATTTTCCACGATATGTTTTGCAAGCATGTCACTATATTTTATGAGGATATAATTACATAATTGAGTAAAAGTCTCATAGTTATTTCACAAGGAAATAATTATTTTGTCATAATTTCATTATTATGAAATAAGAATTATTTCATAATTAAGAGAAAATTCATAATTGAAAAGAAAGTTCATAGTGAAATTGAAAAATCTCATAATTGAGCATGGAACTTGAGAAAAAATCTCATGATAGAAAAAAATTTCATAATAGGTTGGAAAATGCTCATAATTAAGAATGGAATTTGTGCATGACTTGTAATTTCTTAGTTCACATGCCATCAAGCCTATCTGTGACTTGTAATTTATTAGTTCACATGACATCAATCCTATCCATGAATTATAACCACATGATTCATATGTCATGAATCTTATCTCCAATCCCTTATAAATTTCTATAAGAAGAGGCCAAATCAAGGAGACGAGGGAGATATTTTAAGAGTGGTTACACTAACAAAATAGAGGGAGAAGATCAAATGGCTAGGGAGGAGCATTGGGAACTTGGAAGTAAGAAAAATGCATCTTTCATATAAGGTAAAAGTTGATGTACTTCTCCATTTCATATTAATATATATCTATGGTTTTCCCCTTTCATGATGTTCATGTTTAATGGTAAATGTTAGATATTATCTTAGTTTGAATAGTTCATAATATATCCAAACTAGATTTGAATTTCCTAACACTTTCAAGAGTTGTAGAATTGGTATTTGTTTGTTCCTCATGTGTAGCAAGTGGATCTCAGGAGCTAGAGATATGATTTCAAGTGCTACATCACCCAAGCAAACAAGGACAACCTTCTATAAAGAGGTATGCCATTATCTCCATTAGTGTAAAAGGAAATGAATTTAGTTAAATTTAGATAAAATTATTAGTAATCTAGCCCCGTTGTCTGTCTTGGACCAAGGTCATGTACAAGGAAGGTATGGCTTATCCATAGGCCATATTTGTCCACAAGACATGTGTTTGGAAATGCGGTCAGTAGTACATATGAATTAGAATTTGTTTTTTCAAATGTGGGGCAATAATAATGATCATGGATGAGATTTATGGAGGTATCATATCCTCAAAAAATACCACTATAGATACATTGATGACACTCTTTAAGGGAAGATTCATCTTCTTTAGGACCCAGACAATAAAGGAGGATTCCATCAAAGGAATGCTTATATAATGTTCCTCCAACTCTTATTTAACGTGAGGAATAAATGCATATATGACACATTTCTTGGTGAAGGATACCATCAATGTAATATGTCAATGACAAATACAAAAAAAAATCTCAAATTACAGTTGTCTATAATTATATTTATTTCACTCACTTTCCTTAATACTAACTATCAACAACACTAACCAGATACTCAAAAATCGTTTTTGTAAAAATTATGTTATTGAATGTCTAACCATTTTGTAATTGTGGTTATGTGTTGTATTTTTCATAGTGAACATATACAATAATGGATGAATGTCTATAAGATGATATAATTATACAAGGTAAACAATTTAAGAAAGTTAATGTGGAATAACTCAAGAAACAAGGGTGTAGGTTGGGAATTTGGCCCAAGTGTAATTGATTTCACTATATTTATACCCGTTTAAACTTAAAAATTTGTAAATATGATCATCCCAACAATTTTAATCCTACTTTATTTAATAAGTTGGATAGAATGGAATCTCAAAATAACCAACTTAAATTTTGTTGTTTGAAATTTTATTCATTGCTTCTCTTTTGAAATATGCAGGATATCAATAAACACCTTGCACTGATAGTAGTATATCTTGAAATATTTACTATCTAATTAAATATGCCTCAGATGAAACAATATCTATCAATGTTAGGATGTTGTTCAAAATGGAGAAACAAGAATAAGTAAACTCATGGAGCTATTCCAACTAAAAAAAAAACACTTTCATTAATTTCTAAGCTGCCTAATCCTTTAGGTGAGGGGAGATGCAGCTAGAATGTATTTCATTTTTTTATTCTTATAGAGGAAAAAATTTAAATAAAGGTGGATATCTTGTTGTGGGGTGCCTACTAATTGTATCTCATTGAACTATGCAATAATACTTAAGTGGCATTTCCTCAACAACTTATCCATATGACAAGAGCTGATAATTTCGAGGGAGATATATGTAATCCCATTAATATTATGTTTTTACCCCTGTTGATTGAATATCATGTATAATTCCTTAAAATCCATGGTCACAAGTCCCAAAGTGTGTAAAAAATTATTCCCTAATAACTATATCACAAATTCCCATTTCAATATAAAATATGTGAGTTTTCATATGATACTTGCCAATATGTAGTTTCCCATTTTCGCATCACCCCCACATTTCATCATAGCATGATCAAAAATCATAATTTGAAAATTTGATATGGTAAGTACATAACAATAGGTTTCTTTTTCCACTCTCCTACAAATAAAATTGTGGGTTTTTATTTTTACCACTCAAACTCTCGTTAAGGGAAAGTCCCTCCCTAAAAAGAATATATTAGGGAAATGGATAGAGAAGCCGCCCACTATCACCTTAGTGTCCTTTCCTATGTACTTTAACACTAGGGTTCCTAAACTAATGGGAGTTTTCTTATTGGGTCAATACTAAGTCTTGTCATTGTATTTAGAGAGGATAGGGACAGGACTTGGTTTGACATAAGGTTTACTATATTATTTAAAGAGGTACGATAAGTCAAGTGTTGGAGAGTACAATTTGTATGAGCTCAAATAAATATGACTTGAATCGAAATGCTCAATTAAAAAACGTTCTTGTACCTTAAATGTTTGTAATACATCACATGTCAAAATATCAATGTATCGTAACCATTCATTCATCATTCATATATCCATTCATCAACCAGTAATTAAATCGTTGAGCGTGACTTCTTTTTTAAAGGAATGAGAATCAATGTTAAGTCTACTCGAATTTAGAGATGCTGGAAAATTAGAATGCATACATCAATGTACCATAATCATGAAAGTTAAACTTGCACAACTTGTATCTCATTTGTACATGACTCAAAGCACAATACTTAATAGAAATATTTGCAGATACATCTTAAATGTTGAGCATGAAATTGGACCATCAAGTATACCATATGGTAATTGAAGATCTAATTTTAAAGAAAATTTCATATCAAAAGTTGTGTCATTGGAAAAATTCAGGGTTATTACATTAATGAATATGTTATGCATTAAACCACATTGATATCAAGGATGCAATTAAGTGAATATACCAATAGGGATAATATATCATTTAGAGTCAAAGTCAAACAATGAATATTATTTATGAGATCAATCATCTATGTAAACTAAGATCGATCATGTGAAGTGATAACAAACAATCATTTTTTTGATTTACGAGTACTTTTCCTCAAAATAAGACTTCTTGCATTCACTAGTTAAATAGACCCTTTGCTGCAAAATTAGACAGTAGAATTGGACACCAAATGATTGTGATATGTGCAATGAATTATGTTTAGGTGAGTTCATTGATATTTATTAAATAAAGGCCTATTACCATGAGATATATGGAGCAATAAACCATAGAAACACTTCTAAGAAATATGGATATTAGACTTACTCTTACAAATTATACTCTACAAATTTGAGATAGTGAGTTTAGGTCATTGAACAATGACATTGATCTGCATCTAAGGAAGTTTGTTGGTCTTCACAAGGAGTCGTTCGAATCATGTAAAGTATCTAGAAATAGGACAACTGAAAACATTGTTAAGATGTAAGTTATATTAAGATCAAAGAATTCTTTTATTCATACAATTCTTGACAATCCAATAAACCCTAAATAGTGATCAAGAGAAGGGTGATGTTTTCCCCTTTAAGGTATTTCATTGGACCAATTCATATGATTGTTTCCTACAAGGAAATAATTAGGACAAGAGAATATAAAAACTTTATGAATATAATCCTATATACCATCATTTAAATAATATTTGAACTCTACATTTCTTGGATGTGAAGAAATTTTTGAAAAAAACTTTGCAAATAAAGACCAAATACATAATGATTGCTATTTTAGGGAGGTCATTACCCTTTCATTTGCATTGAACTGATAATAGAGTTGGTTTGGAGCTAGAAAACCCTTCAACATTAAGCAGATGACAAATTTATGACCCTCACCCATACATGTATTCAATAAGCTAACTAGGGATGAGAGGAACAATGATACACAAGAGAGAATTATAGTTTTGGTTATGATTAATTAGCACAATTATTCCAACCATGAACTTGAGGGAATCCACTAGGATTTAAATCTATTTCAATTCCAAGATGATTTATTTTTCTAGGGTTATATATTTAGAAAAACAAAACCAACAAACTATATCTAAAACCCTTCCCAATCCAACCACAAAATCATATTTGAAATAGAAGTAGCATTAATAAAATGTGAGATATACCATTGAATCTCAAATTAATCTATATCCAAGAGTATACATGACAATCCTTAAATTTCAAAACAATAAAAAATAAAAGACAAGAAAGGAAAAAATGATTTTTTGGGTTTTTTGGATGGTTGAAGACAATGGTAGATCAGTTCCTCTAGAGGGATATAGGGTACCTATACTATGTATCGGTGAATTATATGGTTTAGAATGAGAAAATGTTGATGGAACCTAGAGGATGTCTACTCAACCATTTCCTATGGTTAGAAGGTTCCCTTAAGAGTTGAATGGGAGGATTGGTCTATGAAGAATCCTCTCCATTTAGTAGCAAGATAAACTCAAAGGTTGGACAAGGAAAAAGGACATAGTTCTAGTATGTCCCACCTTAATGTAATGGGAAAATATTCAATGATCAAATGGGGGAGGTTAGAAAATGTATCTTGAAAACCCTTCCAAATGGAGCATTTCACCCTTTTTTGGCCTTGTAGTATCCCTTTTCATCCAACAAATATGAAAACTTCATATCTAGAACCCTTGAAAATAACTAAATATTCACTAATAAAAATAATATTTGCACAAAGAAATCTTCAATCATGTTTTCTCATTAATATTCGATGATTTGAAATGACAGAGGAATATTCCTTTTATAGGTGAAGATACATCTCAAATACAATACAATACAATGTGCTATCTCAATACCATAAGCTTAAAACCATTCGAAACAATTCATCTAAAAAATCCCTCAAAACCCTCCAAGATCCAAACAACCCTCATGAATGGTCTAGATACAATGCTAAATGGTACGCATGTAGGCTAAAGAGAGAATAAAGGAGGTGGGATCCCTGATAAATTTTCCATCATCCCATGAGAAGGTGAATAAATGAGTCAAATTTGAGAAATGAATCCCGACATCAGTCAACTAACTCCATCAAACCAAGGAGTGGTCCACAATGGGAAATAACAACCTCAAAAGGATGACATCACCCCTCACATGTGGGAGTCATCCAATTCAATAGTCAACATAAAAGGGAAATGTGGCCTCCTCTAAGTGATCCCTCCTTAAGTAGACAACAATATATCATTCCACATCATTATAGGGTCAAAATAACAACTTGTAATCACCTCAATAATCTATGACCAACTCTTCCAATACATTAATAAATCCCATGTGTGGTCCAAAGAGAGATAATAATTAATAAGTGTGAATTCAACGTCCAACTGAGAATGGAGAATGAATTTGAGTGGTCCATGTGCCATATGTGATGTCATCAAATAATTTTCATGGATCAAAGAAATTTGACAAATCCCAATGCTGTGAAACGTATCCAAATGTAGTACATGGATCCCAAGGAAAATGGAACAGATTCAAATGTCTATATATATGATTACATATCACTAAACAGATCCCAACAAAGCATCATGGATCTAAATACAATGTCATAGATATCAAGGAACTAGTTACGTATCCCAATGTACAATACCACTTCAAGTGACAGGTCTAAACTATTAGTAATGCATTAGATGGTAGCACCTAGTGACACCTCTTAGCACAAAATGAAAAATAGGGGTTACTTTTGATATTTTCCTAAGGATTACCAAAGGGGCAGATAATAACCCTTATACATGCACCAAGTTCTATGACAACCCATATTTCCTAAGTACCTAGGTGTAATATAGGTAAAGATGAACAATATTGATGAAAGGGAACATAAACAACTTCATGTGATGACCCCCAAAGCCTTATACAATTATAGGTTTGTTTATTCATTTGTTCATTCATGTATCTTTCATGAGCTAGGATGTTTTATATAGTATCCTTTGAGCAGGAGATTAGGATTGGGTTACCTATCCCTAACACTGTGTATTACTACACCTTTATGCATTTTAATCTATTGTCCAGTTTATCAAATAATTCCTTTTTTCTTTAGATATTCATAGACAAGCCAAACACTAGGGGCATTCGCTTCATAGCGAGGTGGCATTTCTCAATATTTTATTTCTGTATTTTAATTTTATCTCTTTAGATATATCCTTTTTGTCTTTATTGATTATATATTTTATAATTTGGACCTTTTCTTTTGATCTTTGAGAAATCATACATGATCAGGATAAAATATTTTTATATGGATGGAATGAATGATAGATGAAAGGTGGAAAATTTCTAGCATGGTTAGGATGTGGATAACACTATCTAGGATAAGTACCCAATAGTACAAATTGACTTTATAAATGACACACTTTTGAAGAAAACATGTTCCTCAAGAAATAATGAGGAAAATAATAAAATAATACAATGCTATGAAGTGTTATCGAACATTGTTAGTAATTTACCACTTTAATGACTAACTAGGAGGTTATATCATCACATCCAGATGAACATTGATACATGGAATATCAAAAGGAGTGATATTGAAACCATACTATACCATAAATAGTGAAAATTTTCATTTGAGGAGTGAGGGAGGAGGGAGAGGTACACCACACATGAGATATCATGATCATACATATGATGGAGATCAAGATAATTTTTTTATAGTATGGAGAATATGAGCTTGACATATCATGTAAGCAACAATATGACACATTCATGAGGGTATCTAAAAGTTGTTATCCATGAGGGAGTAACATCTGGATCTAACTTAGGAACATGCACGCTATGATAGAGTGTATGAGAAATTCAAAATATCCCACAGATCTGTGACCTACAAACTATCTAACTGAGAAAATGAAATCAAATTTAGGTTGAATTGACTACCATAGTTAGAATAAAAAGTATTTTTCATAAATAATTTTTTTCACTAAGTTTAAGAAGTAAAGCATGAAAAAATATGCAATAAATTACTCTAAGGAAAACCAAATGCATCAGGAAAATAAATCAATAATTTCATTAAAGTAAACAACCAATCAAAAGGAAAAATGAATGGAAATAAAAATGCACTCTAGAATACTTCTTAAATAACTTATTCTTTCCTACCCTATTGGATAACTAAGACAAATGGCTACTAGGTGAAATTAAAAATCCAATACAACCACTTCAGGAAGTCATCAACAACTCAAATCCTCCCCTTGTGTTTGGTTATTATGAAGAACATGGATATGTTAATAATGACATGAGTATGAAGCAACATTTTGGTCATTTCTAATACTGGAGCCATGGCAATATCATATCTATGAAGGGAAAGTCCCAATCTATACAAAGGTTGACTCATACCTCTAGTACAAACCTCTGTTGGCATATCTTTAAGGAAAATAATGGTCATGTCATTGATGGCAAGAACAACAATGATGACACTCTGAATATTGATGGAAAGAACAACAGTGAGGAGAAAAACGATGAGGACACTCAAAAGGGCACATAGGAAGACATTAGACCTCAGTCGTTGGATCGAAGTGTGAAGGACTAACAACCGTTGGATCCAATATAACTACGAAGAGGATAATTGCCAAGAGCCATCCTACAAATTGCGATATGTGCAGTCATGAAATGATCTGGGTTGTTGAATCCAGAGGACACGTGGAAAGAGATCAACATTTCACTGACTGAAGAGTCAAAGGAAGGATTTGCTCTAACCTTTGAAGTCGTGAAATGCGAAATCACGATAATATCTGGATCGTTATATCATATAGGGTTGTGGACCGTTGATCTAGAATATTTTGGATATCAGGGGTTAGAAGAGTCATGGTTGGCTCATGTTCAAACATCCAAAGCATGAAATCGTGATAAGATCTAGACCATTAGATCATAGAGGGTTGTGGACCATTGATATTGATCTAGAATATTTTGGATATCAGGGGTTAGAAGAGTCATGGTTGGCTCATGTTCAAACATCCAAAGCATGAAATCGTGATAAGATCTAGACCATTAGATCATAGAGGGTTGTGGACCATTGATATAGAGTATTTCAGATATCGGGAGTTAGAAGAGTTGGGGTTGTATCACATTCAAACATCCGAAACACGAAATCGTGATAAGACCTGGACCATTAGATCACAGAGGGCTATGGACCATTGACATGATATGAAGTCTGAGTTCCCGAAGAGGAGAGCCTGACTGTTGGATCGAGGACTAATCTGGGCCATCAAATGCAGGAGAAGAACATGTGCCATGAGAGGATATCCATGTTAGCAAGGACAACTATAGGCCACGTCAGCAAGGACCACATCAACAAGGACCATGTCAGATAGGAACTCACGAAATATCGAATTGCAGAAGGTAATCACAACTGTTGAGTCACGGGAAATCGCAGACTGTTGATCTAAGGTGATTGAAGTTGTTAGTTCGAGAATTGAAAGAAGGGAGGTAATCTAACCTCCGACATTGCGAGTTGTGAAGTCACAAAATGATTGAATGTTTGGCCCAAGGTGATTGAAGTTGTTAGTTCGAGAATTGAAAGAAGGGAGGTAATCTAACCTCCGACATTGCGAGTTGTGAAGTCACAAAATGATTGAATGTTTGGCCCATGGTCATAGCCAAGGTCACGTCGTCGTTGGATTAAGGAAGGAGATAGCATGGTGCTAGGCTCCACTTTGGAGTTTCGAGAGTTGGGAAAATCGATGTGAATTACAGTCGATAACCTGAAACGCAAAATCACGAAATGACTTTTGGTTAGCATAAGGTCATAGCCAGTGGGCATGTGGGAGAAACAGGCCTGATGCTAGTTCGAGCAGGTAAAGTTCACAAGGAACATATTTGAAAGATAAAAAATTATCTGTGGATTTAATCCAACGATGTTGATTAATCAACATTTTAAGCGAAGGGTGACTGTTGCACTTTAGTGACTATTGATCAGTTACGATTCATTTAGCAGAACTAAATCATAGTTCTCAAGTTTTTTGGTGATTCAATTGCTTGTGCATTTCTTTGGAGATTCAAAGTGTAACCGAATGGAAGGATTTTATAAAATCATTATGCCGTTACTGAGTTAGGTTGGTTGTTCCCATTGGAAGAATGAGTTGAACTGGGAGAAAGGAAAATCATAGTATGCACAGTGTGAGAT
>CBVK0102982902.1:0-10661 GCA_900067695.1 Picea abies
GACCTAAAGTCAAGGTTCAAATGAACAAGGATGCACTTTTACAAGAACTTCCCTTAAACCAGACCAATTTCTAGTAATTTTAAAAATCGTTGTGGAAATCCCTCCCTTGGATTTGTGCAGGTGTGAACACTTATAAAATGAAAGGATACCCTATAATTGGCCTTTGAAACTGGGTATAAAATGTTCGACTTAAGTGTTAGAGGAGGTAGGGGAGAAACGGTGTGGTTAAGAAGCACCTCCAGGTAGTGCACTACATATGGAGAGGATAGAACTGCTTGGATGATGTGAGATTAGTAGCTATGGTGGGAAGATGTATCATACTTCGATATGCAGGTAGTGAAATTTACAAGTTTGAAAGGAGAGGAGAAAAGGATAGAATGGTGTGAGGAAATGTCTCCTTCAACTATGCAAGCCTGATAATCCACAACTCTGAGCACTAACTCTCTTTGAAAATTATGTGCAGAGGAGGAAACAAAAAATACCTGTGGAATAAAATCTGTCTGAAGCCTCAGTGATATTTCAAGAAGAATTCATGAACATCCCGGCCTCTAAATCTACATTATCATTAGATCTGGTAGCACTAGTGTCGACCGATAAAAAATGGGAGTTTGCACAATGCATTAATCTTGCATTTTTCAAAATCACAAACCATTATCAAAGCTCGTAAATACGATATCTTGAAGGCATCTTTTAACCAACTCCTGGCACTGAAAACAAGTAATATGACATCAATGTTGTAATCATAAGTCATGGTGGGATATGATGAATGGGAAAGGTGCTACATAAATTCTTGATGAGCGGGAAGCACTCCATTTAAAAAAATGATTAGACAAGTAAGCAAAGGACAACAAGGTAGGGCTACGAGGGCATGAGTGAGGAAAATGGCCTGTCAAATCAAGATATTCATGGAGTGAATCGATCCTTGTGACAAATCATGAGGGGAATCAAAGTTAAGTCATGAACAAAAATGGTCCTAAGTCCAAATTCGAATGAGGATCAAAACATAAGTCATGACACAACACTTTGTTTATCAAGGGGTTCCTAACAAAAACACTTTTTTAAAAGGAGTGAAATTAAAAAATTAAAATTTAAGGCTTACGAAAAGATGAAAACAAACTAAAAAACCTAAGGCAACTTAGTGTGATAACATTAGCTCCACAGGGGATGGTATGCCCCTTCCAGGCTACCAAGAATGAGTAGATTTAATGCCTTATCCTAGGGCTATGGGGTTAGTTATTGAAACAAAAATAAAAGAAAGATGATATTTACAATGGAATGAAAAGCCACTCAAGGCTCAAGCAAAGTACTTTTCCAGAAAATGCCCATTGACAGGGCCACCAAAAACTTTTTCATTCTCCATATTCTGCAACTTGAAAGTGTTATTAGAGAATACCTTAGATATTTTGAAGGGACCGATCCATAAGCCTTCAAATTTACCGTGCTTGCCTTTATCTTGCTTCAGTGCATCCCACTTGATCACTAGATCACCCAATTGAAAATCCTCTTTGTTCACTTTCTTGTTGAACACCTTCTTGATCTTTAGTTGATGATCATGTGATCTATCTACAAGTTGCTCCCAAGTCTATTGCACTTCAATCAACTGCTGAATCCTTTTGATCATATGATCCGGCTCCCCTTGGAAATCTTGGAAGAATTTTTCCACAGGTAAGGCAAGATGAGAAGAAAAAATGGCCTCAACTCCATACACCAACTAGAAATGATAAAGGCCCAGAGACCTCTTTGTTGTCACTCTGTCATCCCACAAAGAAAACTTGAGTTTTGAGTCCCATGCCTTTTTGTTGTCCTCTAACAATTTTTTAATGATCTTTATCAGGATTTTGTTAGAGGACTCTGCAAGCCCATTCTCTTGAGGGTAGTAAGGGGTAGAGTGAACCAATATGATTCCAAACTGTTCATAGAAATAAATTAATGGTTCAGCCTTGAAGGATGCAACATTATTAGTGGTGATTCTGTTTGGACACCCAAACCTTGACATAATGTCCTCAAGGAAACCAATGCTCACTTTATGGGAATCATTCCTTGTAGGGATAGCCTCTATCCACTTAGTAAAGTAATCTGTAGCGGTCAGTATCCATCTATGTTGACCACTAGAAGTGGGATGAATTTCCCTGATAAAATCTAAGCCCCACTTTTGAAAGGGTTCTGAAGCTGCAACATGATTTAATGGAAAAGACTTGAGCTGCTACTTTCTAGAGAATTTTTGACATTTAACACAGGCTCTGATCTTAGCACAAACATCAGTGAACAGACTATGCCAGAAGTACCCATCCCTGAGAATATTGTATGTCATGGTTCTCCAATAATGATGCCCCCCACATAAATTTTCATGAAAATCAAACATAATCTTTTGGGCTTCTTGTGGGTCTAGGAACCTCAAAAGCACTCACAATGGATCTTTCCAATACAAGACTTGATCAATAAGGCAGTATTTAAATGATTTTAGTTTTAAGGCTCTCACCTTACTCTTTTCCAGACCATCCCGGGGCTGCAATTTCTATAGAAAAAATATAATGTCCTTGTACCAGTTGCAATCTGCCAAAGTAGGAGTGACTTGAGAACCATTGTCAGTCAATTCAGCCTATTGATTTTCTAAATATGAGTTGATGAAATTTACCCCCAAGGATGAGCAATTTGATTCAACCAAAAGCTTGGCTAAACCCTGACCTTTAACCAATTTGGTGGGCTTAATCTCAAGGTCAAATTCAAGGATTTTAGCAATCCACTTGCTCCTTTTTTTGTCTATATCCGGCTGAATGAGAATCTCCTTTATAGAAGCTAATGGGACATAAGCAATGACTCTTGAATGCAACACATAAGCTCTAAAAGACTTGAGAGCTTTAACCAATGCATATGCTTTCTTATCCATGATGTCATATTTTAATTCAACATCTCTCAATGCACTGTTGAAAAAAGCAATGGGTTTCTCTAAGCCTGCAATGCTCTTCTACAATAAAACAACTGCTACTGTATCAAATGAAGTGAAAGAAAAAATAATAAAATCCTTGGAGTAGTTTGGACTGATAAGGACTGGGGTTTCATTCAAGGATTTCTTTATATGATCAAAAGAATTACAAGACTCAACAGTCCATTTGATTTCATTATCCTTCCTCAACATGGTTGTTATATACTTGACCAACTCAACAGAATTTGACACAAACATTCTCAAAAAATTATTTTTTCCCCAAAAATATTGAACCTCCTTCTTGGATCTAGGAAGTGTCAAGGTTTGGATAGCTTCAACTCTGTTGGAATCAATTCTTACACCTTCAGTTGACACAATATGCCCCAATAATTTCCCCTCCATGGGAAACAATGATTTTTTTGGATTCAAAGAGAGACCAAATTTGTTACCTTTCAAGAAGACCTTTTTTAGGTGATCATAGTGTTCTTTATCATATTTAGAGAACATAGTTATGTCATCTAAATAGATAGCAACAAACTTGTCCTTCTCTCCAATAAATGCTAAATCCATAGCTCGCTGAAAGGTCACCCCTACGTTCATCAAACCGAAGGGCATCTTAGCGTACATGAATGTATCCCAAGGAGTGGTGACGACAATATTCTCTCTATATTATGGTAAAACAGAAATCAGATTATAGCCATAAAAACTATCAATAATGGACATCTTGGCTGCACCTGTCACCCTCTGTAATATGTGCTCCATCTTGGGCAGAGGGTAATTATCCTTTTTAGAACTTTTGTTCAGATTCCAGAAATCAACGCAAAGCTTGATTTCTGCATTATTTGTTTTCACTGAGACCAAGTTGGCCACCCATTCATAATACCTCAAAGGAATAATAATTTTAGAATCTAAAATCTTTCTTACCTCTTTCTCCATGACATGCAACAACATAGGATTTATTTGCCTCAACTTTTGCCTGAAGGGTTTGGTCTCTCCCTTTAATGGGATCTTTTGTTTTATAATGTTGGTGTCATAAGTTATGATATCTTCATAAGCCCAAGAGAATACATTAGCAAATTCCTTTAACATATCTGCATATTCTGTCCTCTTCTCTCTTGATAGGCTACTTGACAACTTGACATATTTTGGATCCTTTTCTGTGCCCAAATTTCACTCAGTTATGTCAGTATCATCAGTGTATACTTTCCCCTTCACTGCCACATCATTTTCGTCAAATAATATTTCCAAAGGAACTAGTCCTTTTAGAATGTGATTTCTAGGTAGCTGCACAATATGATGATTAGCAATTTTATCAAGGAAAACATCATCATGAGGATTAATTTTAGAATCATGATCTTGATCAATGTGTAATGCAGAAAACTCATCAACAATCTCAAAGAATTTTTTAAGTTCTAGATCATCTTCGAACACCTTCCAATATTTTACATTGTTCGGTATAGAAGGCCTGTACTTGAATTCTACATCATACTTGAGTTTAGGTGGTATGGGGATTCTGAAATTGCTTGCTAATACAACCAAAGAATCATCCATGGTATTCTCTTCTCTAGGAATAAATGAAATGTTAAAAGTTGAGAAAAAACTATCCAACAAGTCCCACACTTCATTCCTGTAAGGTCTAAACCAATGGTGCTTTGTTTGATAAATATTTTTAATCTAATGGACTATTAATTCATCATCCCCAAATACTGATAGCTCATCTATCCCTATGTCTTTAGCAGCCCTCAGTCCCAAGACAAGAGCTTTATACTCTGCCACATTATTAGTAGTTTCAAACTCTAGTTTTTATGACAAAGATATAGTCTCTTGATTTGGTGAGACAAAGACCACTCCAACACCAACACCTTCTTTAGAAGAGGCTCCATCAAAGAACATATTCCAAACATAGGTGGTAAGAGGATACTCCTCACAAAAGGTAACAGACTGTTTTTTGATTTCAAAAGGAGTTTTAGGAGCGTCAGTGAGCTGCAAAATGCTAGATCCCAAATTGGTATCAAAAGAAACAATAGGATGATTTGTGGGTTTTGCTTCATCACTAATGATGTAAGCCAATTGAGCTTTCCTGTAAAGTCTTCTGTGCTATCCCCAAAAAATAGGAATAGTAGCATATGAGATATCCATCTGCAAGGTTCCCCAAAGTCGTTTTATCCAAGACCTTGATAAGAGAATTCCAAACTTGGGGGGAACATCAAGCACCATGATATCCATGACTATGCTTTTCATGGGTAGCTGAAATAGAGTCACAACCAAATCCTTAATGACTCCAAGACACTTCACTTTCCTGGATTCAAAATAATATAAGTCATGGTAAGTCTGTGTGATTTCTAACCCAAGTTCATCCATATCTATTTTTGGCATGAGATTGTGGGATTCCCCTGAATCCATCAAACAATTATGCAACACCTTATCATGAATATTCAGTGATGTATAGAAAGGAGGGGGTGAATTATCTCTATCTTCTATCAATGGAACCCATATCACTACTGCTTTTTCATCTTTCATATTTACTGAATCAGTGGCACTTGGAGAGGTTTCGGGCTGTAACACTTTGGAGAGATATTTTTAAAAATTTTCATTTTTTATCAATTCCAAAAAAGGTACAAGGATGTTTATTTTTTTGATTTTATTCTCAAATCTGAAGGAACAAGAAGACTTCAGTATCTCTTTGGTTTCAGGAGTATGATTTCTAACTAGAACTTGTGGACTTTGAGTATCTTTTTCCTTACTGCTAACTGTCATAGCCTTGGCATAATTTTGTTTTTGGGTAGGCTGATTAGGAGCATCAGTTTTTTCTTCATTCTTCTTGAATATCAGATTATATCTATTAGTACTTTCTTTTTCTTTCTCTCCCTTACTTAATTCATTTATCTGAATATCCATCAAGGATTTCTTATAAGTAGATTCAGTCAAGTGAGGGGGTGGGGATGTATCACCTAAGAAATGAATCTTTGGTTCAACTTCTTCCTCCTCTCCTTCTTCATCAACAACCAAGTTGTTCTGTAAAGGATATTGTACCCTTTGATCATCTCTCTCTTTGTTTCTGGGATCTCTAGGAAGGATTTGGGGAGCATTATTTGGTTTCCTGAATTTACCTCTGTTATTAGTATTTTGAGTATTTCTATAGGTATGTTTTCCTTCCCGTTTTAACTGCTCTATCTTATTAGAAAGGAATTTTACTAATTTGGTGAGCTCATCTACTTGAGGATGAACAGTATGAGAATCATAGGTTGAGGCTTCAGTTCTTATTTTTATCCTTTCCCTATCATATTTCCCTATGAGTTTATCAGATGTCACTATTTTGGATTCCACCTCCAAGGCTACATCTTGCATATGAACTAAGGAGGCTGATCTTCTTTTTCTCAGTAGAAGGAAAAACTCAGGGTCAAGGGAACTGACATAAGAGATTTTTGCAGAATTTTCAGTGGGTTTTATCTCATCAGGAATCTTATTGTACATTTTGTTAAATCTTTTAGAAAATTCAAATACAGACTCTCCTTTCCTTTTTAGGGATCCAAATTTAGTGATGTAGTACAAAAAGTCCTTTTTGTCCCCCCAGTGCCTCAAGAAGGCCTCATCTAATGCTTCAATACTAGTAATGGATCCACGGGCCAGACCCCTAAACCACTTCCTAGCCTTACCAAAAAGGATTTGGATGAATACCCTCATCCACACATCCTCATTTTCAATGTTTTGATTATCTGCATAGTTGTAGAAAGCAACAATATGTTCCTTAGCGGTTATATCTTCTTCTCCTGTAAACTTGGGAATGTATTTCAAATAATCTCCAGGAGGGAGAACATTCACTGGCTGAGGTAAGACAAGAGGAGAATATCTTGCAACCACTATGGCATCCATCCTATTTTCAGGGGGGTTAGCAACTACCATTTGGTTTTTAACTCTTAGTGAACAAGGAGGAGAAGGGGACTTAATTGTGTGTAGATTATGAGAAGAAGGAAAGTGTGAAGGGGGGGTTTCAGTTTTCATAGCATAAGGATGAGTCTTGGAAGAGGATGGTAAATTATGTAAAGGGGATGAAGTTTTCACTTCTTTGGCAGCATAAATTTTAACAAGAGGTGGGGTAGAAAAGCCTAAAGTAGGGAAATCTTCCAAAATATCAATACTGAAACACTTTTCAATGTCAGGGGAAGAAAGAATGTCAATGATTTCTTCTTTAAAAATATTTTCAAAGGAGGAGTACTCGACATGAAACTCTTCAAAATCAAGTTTCTTAGATACTTCAGTAGAAGGTAAATAAATCTTACTTGATATAACAACTGGAGTATTAAGAGTGGAATCGGGCAACTAACCAGAAGCACTTGCAGCAGTAGCAGAATTTTTTTTTTGGGAAGCTTTTCCCTTCTTGATTATTTTCTCTGGGTTAGCCTCAGATGGAACCAAAGGTAGTTATGGATTTTATCTCGTATGTCTACCTTTAGGTGCTAGAGCTGAAACAATGGATTCGCCAGGTGCAAGCTGCAATCTTCAAGATACTAAGTTCTAATGCATCTTTAGAACTAGTAAACTGTGTCATTTAATCCCAGGGAAAAGTCTTCAAATCGTTCCTTGGTAACGACGCCAAGAATGTTAGCACTATGAATCACCTTCATATTGCATGGAAGGCAATCCTAGTACCCATCAAGTTATATGTGAATGTAAAATAGTTTTGAGGGGTCAAATGGATAAGACTCAAGATGATAATGTTCCAACTCAGAAATCAGGGCTAGCATGCACAAAAAAAAGGTCTTTTCTAACTTCAATCAATAATTGGGAGTAAGTATGAACAGAGGGAAGACTTCAGTGAGAGGAATGTAGGGGTTTCTATAAACATCAGGTCTGCAAACAACCTATGGAAGAAAGACTCTTACCACAAGATCTTTGTGAGTTTAGAACTTAAGGACACTAAAGTAACATCATGATAATATAATAATCAAACATACATCATAATATCACCACAACCATTCATGTGAATCATTCAAAGCATGAACACTTTAGCATCATAGGTAAATAAGTTGGAAAGAGAAGTTGATTTGTATTAACCAAGATGTATCAAATCAAGTACATAACCAGCTCACAGTAATTTCATCAAAATATTATAGTATAAGGGAGCCTTTCTCAACCATTCGAACCTACTAAATCATTTCATCTATCTATTTATAACAAAAAGGGAGGCAACAACTAGAGGTGCGAGATGGCCTCCTTCCCATGAAAATCTCTAAGGATTTATTCCATCTAACAACTTGACTTATAAAATGGGAAAGTGTTGGTGACTAATCCAACCAATCTTCAAACTAACTTGATCACCCTTTGGTGTGCAACTCCTTGTTTGCCATGTGTCCTTTAGGGGCATGTGGTTGTCATCATGTTGCCAAATTTTTTTTCTGCAATTCTCTCCATCATCTTTTATCCAAAATTTGTTCCCTCAACCCTCCTGGATTCCTGGTATCTGTTGGTGGAATATTTGTGTAGCATTCTAAGTAGCACACTTCACAGTGTCTTCATAAAATTTCATGAGACTCTGTAGCGCAACCTCAAAAGTAGACAGGTTGAAAAATAGATAGCACCAAATCTTCGTATCCTTTGTGCAGACTTCAATCTCTATGAAAATTTAGGTAGCGAATTTCAGTAGCTCCACTCTGGCGCATCTATGTGCAAATTATGTCTCTGCCAAGCGAATTTAGGTAGCGCACGCTTGTGTGTTCTATCAAAATTTAGGTAGCGCCATCAAAATACGTAGCACCTTCACTTGGACATGTAAAGAACGAGTAGCAATCTTAAGATAGTAGCAACACCATTAGATTTTAGGATATTCGATAGCATTGTAGGTAGCAAACCTGTGGAACATCAAAATAGACTATTCTGTAGTGCCATAACACTACAAAATGTTTTCTCTATTACTTTTGAAGGTGTTAATTCTTCATAAAAATCTCAAAACTGTTAATAGTAAGCACTTAGAAGCCTGTATAGATGGCATAGGTAATGTTTCAACAACAATGTATCTTCACAAAAAGGGACCATCTTCAAAAATGGGTCTCACTTTTCACCAGCTACTTCATTAACTTGACACTTAACCTAACTCTCTTTCTTAGAGAAACAAGATCCTCCTTTGGCACAACATGCTTCTTCCTTTTAGCAGTGACAAGCTTCTTCAATGGAGCTATGCTCTCCTTGGCTGTCGGTGTCTCCTTTTCAATAGCAGCTTCAACCAATACCTACAAGTTCCTTTGAGCCTCTTCATCTTGAAAATGTTGCAACTCTGCTTTGAGCTTCCCGTTATGAGACTGAAAGCCTTTGTTCTTCTTGTAAAGATTTTGGAGCTGCATATGGAGTGTTTGGGCCTTTCTTGCTGTGAACCTTTCTAGGTCAATAGTGTGACTGTAACCATCCATGAGTTCTTTCATCTTAACCCTATCAGAAATGGCTTCTGCTTTGAACTGAGCCACCTCCTTCCTAGCATCCCTAAGTTGCCTGATTAATCTTTTGAATGTCTGGCTGTCAGGTGGAGTAGTGACATGAACAGTCTCGATAGGATTTTTAATGGTCTCCTCTTCTTGCTGCATAGGAATTTCCTTGTCTATCTCATCATGCTTATTGATACCTTTTCCTTTATCTTTCTTATTTTGCATAGGGGTTTCTTCTTTCTTCTCCACAGGGTTTACAATGCCTTTACCTTTCTTGTTTTGTAGGATAGAGGATTTTGGTAGGGAATGTTCTTCAAAAACCTCTTTAGAAGTTGATGATCTTGTGAAAGGTTTACTGACCTTGGTACTAACTGCTGGAGGAGATGAATAGAAGTGTAGCTGCTTCCCTTTTTGTGTTGTAGTTTTATTAGTGGAAGGGGCTTCTTCTAACTATGGTGGAGGAGGGGGTGAAAGTTATCTATGTGGAGAATGATAAACCTCCTTCATGGCCTTTGAATATCGAATAGGAACTCTATCCTTTCTCTTCTTGATGGCACCCACTTTAGCAGCACTGGTAGATGGTGAAGGGATTTCTATTTGCGACTTAGGAGTAGCTGCTATATCAACCTTAAAATGAGAAGAAATAATGAAATGTTCCCATGAGATATATTTCTTACCCAACTCTTCAGAAACCAACATTCTAATCAATCCAGAGTGAAAGATACTAGTATCCACAACCTTAGATTTGGATTGAACCCTATTCGACATTTTTCCTATGCTCCTTAGAAAATAGTAGGGAATGCTCATTTCAATTTTTCCAATAAAATGCAATAGAAGCCTTATATCGTACTGGTATAATGTGTTGAAACTCCCTTCACATGTAAAGTATCTTTGAATGATCCTCAATATCTTGTCAAACTGATCAATCAACTGATTTTTTGGCACACCTTTAGACAAATCACCGGCTTGATGTTCATGCCTAAGGAAATCTTTCTCATAGGTTGCATTCAAAGGCATGGATTTAAACACCTTCTCACCTTTGATAGGTATTCGTGTTGTAGCTAAAATAGAGGCCTCATTCACCTCAAATTATAAATCTCATACCTTGGTCTTTCATCCATCAAATGTAAGGAAAAATGTAAGGATGACCTCTTTGCATATTCTGGTAGAAAGAGATGCATCCCACTCTTTGAAAAAATTCTCTTTCCATGGGCTCTGTCTCAAAAAGATGCATATCCACAGGTTCAATTCTAACTATCCTGCCCCCCTTGTGTGACTTCTTCATCTGAGGATTCTCCATATTTTAGGATGAGATATTCTTA
>CBVK0102982903.1:0-16065 GCA_900067695.1 Picea abies
ATGCACTTTTACAAGAACTTTCCTTAAACTAAACCGATTTCTAGTAATTTTAAAAATGGTTGTGGAAATCCCTCCCTTGGATTTGTGCAGGTGTGAACACTTAGAAAATGAGAGGATACCCTATAATTGGCCTTTGAAACTAGGTAGAAAATGCCCGACTTAAGTGTCAGAGGAGGCAAGGGAGAAACAGTGTGGTTAAGCAGCCCCTCTAGGTAGCGTACTGCATATGCAGAGGATAGAAATTCTTGGATGATATGAGCTTAGTAGCTACGGTGGGAAGATGTATCAGACTTTGACATGAAGGTAGTGAAATTTAAAGGTTTTAAAGAAGAGGAGACAAGGATAAAATGGTGTGAGGAAAGGTCTCCTTCAACTATGAAAACCCGATAATCCACAACTCTGAGCACTAACTCTCTTTGAAAATTATGTGTAGAGGAGGAAACACGGAGTACCTGTGGAATACAATCTTTCTAAATCTCCGCGAGATTTGAGGAAGAAGTCACCAACATCCTAACCTCCGAATCTACCTCAGCGTCGGATCTGGTAGCATTGTTGTCGACCGATCAAAACTGGGAGTTTGTGCATCACAACAATCTTGCATTTTTCAAAATCACAAACCGTTATCAGAGATCGTAAATACGATATCTTGAAGGAATATTTTAACCAACTCTTGACGCTGAAAACAAGGAATATGAGATCATCGTTGTAATCATTAGTCATGGTGGGATATGATGAATGGGAAAGGCGCTATTGAAACTTCTAATGAGCGGGCATTGCTCCATTTAAAAAAATGATTAGACAGGTAAGCAAAGGACGACAAGGCAGGGCTACGAGGGCATGAGTGAGGAAAATGGCCTGTTAAATCAAGCTATTCATGGAGTGAATCGATCCTAGTGACAAATCATGAGGGGAATCAAAGTTAATTCATGAACAAAAATGGTCCTAAGTCCAAATTCGAATGAGTATCAAAACGTAATTCATGACTAAACACTTTATTTATAAAGGGGGTCTTAACAAAAACACTTTTTTAAAAGGAGTGAAATTAAAAAATTAAAATCTAAGGCTTAGGAAAAGATGAAAACAAACTAAAAAACCCAAGGAAACTTAGTGTGATAACAACATGTAGCGGGTAGTGGAGTGTGACGTTGGAGCACAGAGTTGGTATGTATGAGTGGTTTGGTGGTTTACTCAAAGGGGCAGTTAGGCGATAATTGGTAATGAGAGAGGGGGGTTCGAGTTAACAGGAAGGTGACATGTATGAGGGTCCCACATGGAAAATACCCCCAACTCAGACCCCCGTCCCCCCCTGGTTAAATACAGAAAGGTCGGGGGGGTTCGATATTCCCTGTCGACCATAGATCTAAGAGCCCAATAATCAGACGTTGAGATTAGCATTGACTTCTTCTAACTTATCATGTCCTTCCACTTTAGAATGATATGACAACTAAACTTTACTTCAGCTGATCCGATGGTCGAGGATTTATTTCATCTCTCTGGCTCTTCGGACTTCGGGGATTTCAAATATCAAACTAACGCTCTGGATCAGATGGCCTAGATCCACTTTGAATGATTTGGCACTTGAGATCTTCTTCGAACGATCTTACAACTGCTATATTCTTTGGATGATCCGATGATCAACAATTTATTTCGGCTCTCCGTCTCTTTGGGCTTCGGGTATTTCAAATCTCAAACTAAAACTCTCGAAGTGATTTATCTGGAGTGTAACCTCCTCACATCTTTAGACTCGAAAGGAATGTCATTCGTTGATCAAGATATTAAATCAACGGATTGATCTGTCTGCGATGCAACTTTGCCTTGGATTAAATCCAATGACTCTCCATCTTTTCTTGTCCTATCCACCCATTTATTTCAATCCGATGACTAACAAAAATTTTGGTGATCGAGATCTCAGATCTCATCCCTTTCTTCTCCTATCCTTCCATTAATTCAATCCGACGATTGTTGGTCCTCTGGATTAGTGATCCAACGACCATTGTGGATATTCCTCCTGAGCTTCTGATCTCTTCGACTTAGAAGGTTTTCTAAGTGTTCATAGGTCTTGACCTTTGCTCCTCCTACGAGTCCATATCTTGAACCTTGTCTGCACTTCTAGACCACTATCTGTTATAAGCTTTCTCATCTTCTTCTCTCTTGAGGTTTGGTTCGTTGTTTTTCTTGCCATAAATGAAAAACACTCGCTTCCTATAAAACATGCCAACAATATCCTCCTTTGGAATTGATGGAAACCCTAAAAGGATGCATTGTTTCGCTTAGACCTCCAACTGTAGCATTCAAAACACAGCTGTTCTCCCCCTTTGACATCAATGTCAAAGAAAACATGCTCCCCCTCGAGCTATTGCAGTACTTTTCGGAGGTATCATATATTTGACCAACACATACTCCCCCTGACAGGATGGAATCTTTTAGGTGAGAGAAGGGATCACACCCATCATCTGATAGAGATATTCAAATGATGTCTTGGTTAGGGGTTTATTTAAGTTTTCTGCAATTTGTTATGTGGAAGGAATATAATTCAGGTGAAAAAATCTGTTTGTAACCTGCTCTTTGAGAAATGATACTTTATTGGTATATTCTTCGTCTTTGAATGGAAAAAATGATTTTTGGAGACACTAATGGCACTGGTGTTATCACAGTCAAGTGGAATTGGATCAGTATAAGTTATCTTCAAATCTGCAAGAGTTTCTATCATCCATAAAATATGAGTGCAACAAGTAGAAACAACAATGTACTTTGCCTCTTTAGTTGATAATGAAATAGATACCTACTTCTTACTAAGCCATGATACTAAAAAGTCACCTAAGAAGAATGCACCTCCACTGGTGCTCTTTCGCTCATCCAAACAATTTTCCCAATCAACATATGAATATGCAGTTAATTGAAAATTATGATTTCTAGGATACCATAGACCATAAGTCATTGTACCCTTCAAATATTTGAATATCCTCTTCACATCTTACATTATATTAGGACGAGGTGCTTTGATGTACATAAGACTGCCTATCATTGATCGATATGTTCTTTGATCAACATCAGGTGAAATATCATCTTTACTGAGCTTGCAACCAACCACCATAGGTGTGCTCATAGGTGTAGAATCTTCCATCTAAAACATCTTTAACATCTCTTTCAAATAATTTTCTTGAGATACAAATATCCCTGCAAAACTCTGATTGATTTGTAAACCAAGAAAATATGACAATTCTCCTATCATGGACATCTCAAACTCAGTCTACATTGAATTAGAAAACCATTGAACTGAAGATTTATTAGTGCATCCAAAAATAATGTCATCTACATAAACCAAACAACTAATAAATCATCACCTTCAGACTTAATGTATAGATTAATGTCAACATAACCTTTCTTAAACCCTTTGTCCTGTAGAGATTTGTCCAGTATATAATACCAGGCTTGTGGTGCCTGTTTCAGTCCATATAATGCTTTTTTCAACTTACATACATAGTTGGGATTATATGTCAGTGAAAATCCTTCATCTTTCTCCATGTATACATCTTCTTCTAGGTCTCCATTAAGAAAAGATGACTTAACATCCATATGATATATTTTTATAGTTATTATGACCTACATAGGCAAGAAACATTCTGATGGATTCCAATCTTGCCACTGGTGCAAAGGTTTAATCAAACTCTTCTCCTTCAACTTGCGCATACCCCTTATAGACCAATCTGGCTTTATTCCTAACAATTTGTCCTTGTTAATTCATTTTATTCTTAAACACCCATTTGGAGCCAATTACATTCTTATCTACAGGTCTAGGAACAAGCTCCCAAGTATTGTTCTTCTTAATCTGATCCAGTTCCTCATTCATTGATTTTAACCAATTTACATCTTCACTGGCTTCATTAAATTTCTTGGGTTCCACCATGGATATGAAGGCTATATGTGATTTCTCGGTGTCTTTGATTATCCTTCTCCTGGTCTGTACACCTTTGTCTTTCTCACTAATTATTTGACTTGCAGGATGATTCTTTTGAGTAATTCTGGAGGAAGGATTTGATGTTGTCTGCTGATTTGAGTCTGCCTGGGTATTTGTATCTTCATCTGACTCAAAGTCTTTTTTTTTTTTAATTCTTGGACTTGTTCATCTTCAACTTCAACTATATTCTCTGTTGTTGATTCAATGCTGCTTACATCTTGTACCAGGATCTCTTCATCAACGTTTATGTTAATGCAATCGACCAACTTATGCAACCTCTTATTATAGCATATGTATCCTTTATTGTTTGTAGCATACCCTAATAATATACCTTCATCATCCATGTCATCATATTTTCCAATATTTTCATCATTATTCTTGATATAACACTTACTCCCAAAAAATTTAAAATGCTTTATTGAAGCAAGTCTTCCAAACCATAGTTCATAAGGACTCTTGTCATTTTGTGGCCTGAGATGAGATTTGTTAAGAATATGTATTGTTGTATGAATATATTCTACCCAATATGTCTGAGGAATATTCCTTTCATTCATCATTGATCTTGCCATTTACTGAACTGATCTATTCTGTCTCTCAACTACTCCATTTTGTTGTGGAGTCCCTGGAATAGTATACTCTCTTTTGATCCCATGTTTATCACAAAAATCTTTGAAGTTCCTTGAACTAAACTCTCCTCATCTATCATACCTTACTGCCTTCAATATTTTTCCTTTTTGATTCTCAGTCAGAGCCTTAAACACTTTGAACTTTTCAAATGCTTCAAATTTTTCTTTCAGAAAGGCAACCCATGTAAGTCTAGAATAATCATCAACAATCAACATGAAGTAATTTTCTTTTCCTGTTCCTTCCTTTCTTGATGGTCCACATAAATCCATATGTACTAATTGAATTGGTTTCTTTGTTGATGCAAAGTTCTTAGATTTAAACTGTGTCCGGTTAATCTTTCCTATTTGGAAATGTTTACATATAGAATCATATGGCTTTGATATCTTTGGAAGATATTTTACTGCCCCACTATTTCTAAGTTTGAATAGATGATCAAAATTTAGGTGTCCAAGTCTCTGATGCCATAACCAAATTT
Organism: Picea abies; assembly: GCA_900067695.1. NCBI lineage: Eukaryota > Viridiplantae > Streptophyta > Pinopsida > Pinales > Pinaceae > Picea > Picea abies. The sequence goes on from CBVK0102982903.1 coordinate 5,061, forward strand.
CATGATACTTGCTTAAGTGACATTCTTCTTTTTCTTCTTTCAAAACATAGACATTGTTTTATGTCCTTATGCCTTTAGCCACCACTTGTACTGAGTTTATAGACTTTATCTTACAATCTTTGGAAGTAAACACCACTTTGCATCCTCTATCACACATTTGACTTGAAAATTATGTTTCAGTCCATCTACAAGTAAAACATCCTGGGATTTTCCTTTGCCATTACTCAAACTCACCATCCCTTTACCCTTGGTTTTACCTGGTTCATCATTTCCAAAGGTCACATTTCCTTTTTTTATTTTACTTATAGAAAAAAAATTATCCTTGTCTCCAGTCATGTGCTTGGAACATCCATTATCTATATACTAGGGGTTCTTTTTTTTTTGAGTTGAAAGTACTAGACCACATTTTTCACTATCTTTCTTTTTGCACATTCTGACATTTCTAGCTAAGGGTTTTATCCTTGGATCTTCTTTGTAATTCTTCAGATGGCAGTTTGCAGCTTTGTGGCCAAAGTTATGACAGTTATAGAATTTGAGCTCATTGTTCAATAGGTCAAATTTATTGGTGCAACTTTGTATACTCATTGGATGTTTAGTTCTATGTTGCAAATATTGTTTATTTCTTGATCTCCTCAGTTGCATGTCTCTAAAGTTAATTTGACAATTTGCAATCTTATGACCAAAATTAGAGCAGTAAAAACAGTAACCATGGAAGAAATTTTGGTACCTGAATGATGGCCTTCTTCTTGGCATTTGTTGCTCCATCTTATGATATCTTTTTTTTTTTTATCAGGGATCATCTTGTCTTTATTATCTTTTGGTGGCAGAGTACTCACATGGTCTGATTGTCTGCTGACTTGGAACTTGATCATATTTATTGGCTCTTTGATTTCGGTCAGTTTGTTGCTTGAACCACTTACATAGCCTAAAACAATATTTAACAAGGGAGATACATGTTTTCTCAGAATGTTATTTAGTTCTGTTGAGGATTTAATGCTTGGAATATTTTGGAGAAACATTGCTTTAAAATTCTCCATCTCTTTTATGGTTTTTACTCCCTCTTATTCCAAGGCTTCACATCTTTCCTTATTCTTTGATAATTGTTTTTTAAGAGTGTCCTCTATTTTCTTTGCATCTTATAACTTCACTTTTAGTAGGGCAAAGTCTTCATCAGGTTTTTTACCATTCTTTTCAAATTGCATCAACAACTGTTTTTGTTTTCACTTCTTAAGTCTGAGTCTTTCAACCTCTTCTAAAGAACTGATTAGTTCACCTTCCATATCAACCACAACTTCTTCATCATTAACATCACTTCCTATGATTTTATTCTCATAATCCTCTTTGTCCATAAGCACAAAGTCATTAACCTTATATTCACAGGAAGAGTCATTATCTATGTCTTCCGAAGAGTCATCATTGTTTACACATAAAATTTTCTTTTTACCAAATCTCTTGTATTTTTACTTCTCTTCACCTTCGGAGTTTTGGTCCTTATTCTTGTGTGGACACTTATATGTAAATTGACCTATCTTTCCACAGTTAAAACATTTGAAGGGCATCTTTCCTTGGTATTTGCTTGATCCTTTCTTTAGTCTTCTCACAATTTTTTTTTCAATTTCATGAGGCTCAGAATACTCATTCTTATCTTCTTGAAATTATTCGTCTCTAGAGGTGGGTTTATCCTTACTAATACTCATTTCATAATCAGTTAGAGTTCCTAGAAGTTGATCAATAGACAAAGTCTTAAGATCATTCAATTCTTCTATTGCATAAACTTTTGGATTAAATCTATTTGGTAGAGATCTTAAAATCCTCTAAACTAAAAAAACATCCTCAATCTTCTCAGCAAGACCCTTCATGGCATTCACAAGCTCCTAAACTTTTAATAAAAATTTATTAACTGTTTCATCCTCATTCATTTTAGGTTGTTCAAACTGTAATCTATGGGTTTGAAGCTTAGCATCCTTTACCTTCTCATTACCTTCATAACTTCTAATGCATTTGTCCCACATTTCTTTGGCAGATTCTAAGTGCATAACTTTTGCAAATTATGCTTCTACAAGCCCACTTAGAATAGAATTCATATCCTTAGTGTTGAAGCTAAATTCTAGCTTTTCATCCTTATTAGCTAGTACAATTGGCTTTACATAGCCAATCTCTACCACATCCCAGACATCTGCACCTAAAGCCATTCTGTAGGTTCTCATCCTAACTTTCCAGAAGGCAAAGTTTGTTCCATTGAACATGGGGGCCTTATTGGTTGAATTTCCTTCATGACTTGTCATGTTTAATCTTACTGATCTACCTTTAAATAAAAGGAACATGTTCTAATGCCAATTGTTGGAAATACTAAGACAACTGAGAGGGGCGGAGGGGGTGAATCAGTTGTTACTATTCTTAAACAATTTTATTCCTATTAAAATGTTATTAACCTTCTTCAAGTGATAATCAAGATTATGCAAGTCATGAACAACATAAATAATAAACATAAAGCACACACATGATATACACAAAGACATATATTCATGAGGAAACCCATAAAGTGAGAAAACCTCTTCTTCTTGGAATGATAGGCAGTCTTTTAAGTTATGTACATCATCTTTCTTTGAGAACCAACTCAAAATGAGGCTACAACCTCTTCTTTAGCAAGCTGCAACTTGCCGAGAGCACCAACTCTCTGGTTTCTCTAGCACCCACTAGAAGGAAGCACCAACTCCCTCAGTGTTCTAGCACCAACTAGATGGAAGCAACAACTTCCAATCACATAGGAACCAACGTGTATAATAGAGAACAATGGTTCTCCCTTGCACCACCCTACCACCCTGGATTTTTTGGCTGTAACGAGATGGAAGCTACAAATTCTTGTGTTTAGGCACCCACTTGAAACTCTGAGGACAACAATCCTCCCTAGTACCACCCTACCACCCTTGTTTTTAAAACTTTTCTTGAATAATAATTTACAATAATACAAACATTTCAACATTTACCAGTTCTTCTCTGATTTGCAATTCTAGTATGGTTCTATCTGTTCATGCTTGGCTCCACTTGCTGCTTCTTTCCATCTTCTCTTCCTTCGTTCTTCTCATGCTCTTAAGTTCTCGTACAATCTATTGTTTTCACCATTTCTGCTCTATCCATATTGTGTTCTTCATCTCTGCATCTCTCACACTTTGTTCATGCTCTCTACTTGATTACATATAGTTCATCGTGTTTTACCAAGAAACAACAAGTTTCCTATGTCTCAGAATCTTTCTTTTATTCATGCTCTCATCATCCATTACACTATACATCTCCAACGCTCAATGTACAGAATATCATAACGCTCAAGAGCCATGATTCCAACACTCATGAAAAATGATTCATCCTCTCAGGAACAATGATTCAGTTAGTGTAACTGAATCGTAACTGATCAAGAGATCATGAGATGAAACAACAACCCTTCAATCAGATTCAATTTGATTAGCGTCATTGGATTTTACTCTGAGGTGGAGCCTGAGAGAGTTAGCTGCTTCCTCTATCTTCCATTGATGTGACCATGAACAATGTTATGATGTGACCATGCGATTGCAGGCACGACCACGAAAAATTAAGACACGAGCATGTTCTGGCCCCGCAATGTGACGGGACCATCGATCTCATGATCTTGATGGTGCTCCTAAGATAACAATTCAGATCTGTCCACTCAAGTATGTAGATCATATCTACCCTTCCTAAATCAACGATTGAGATTTAATTCGTGATCCAGGCTCCAAGAGTTTCAAATCTCAAATCTCTCTTTTCCCATACGCCAAAATTTTGGAGTTGACAATCCATTGATGTGTGTCCCTCTTGGATCAATGGTCCTTGTTCACTTTGGGAATTTGACCTTTCAACCAGATCAACGGTTCTCTAGTCCCTTTCTCTATCAATGGTTTATTTCTTAGAAATGAATCAATGGTTAGATTTGATCCTTACACTCATCCTTTCATTGTTCAATCTAACAGCTAGGACATAATCAAACATTGAAATGGATGGCTGTCAGAACTTTAGGATTTCAACTTTTCAAACTTACAGTATCCTTCCACTATATTATGATCAACAATTGAGAATACAGCCGAGGTGATCTTTCAGATCAAACAACTCGTGTCCTTACTGACCTAGTCTACCACATGTCCTTGTTGAGGTGGTATGCTAACGTGGGTGAGATGTGTAGGCAGAGTAGTGGAGTGTGGAGGCAGATCACGGTAGTGGAGTGTGATGTGTAGCGGGTAGTGGAGTGTGATGTCGGAGCACGGAGGTGGTATGTATGAGTGGTTAGGTGTTTTACTCGAAGGGGGGTTAGAAAGTAAGTGGTAATGAGTGAGGGGGGTTTGATTTAACAGGAAGGTGACACGTATGAGGGTCCCACATGGAAAATACCTCCAACTCGGACCCCCGCCCCCCCTGTTAAAGACAAAAATGTTGGGGGGGTACGATATGCCCTATAGACTATATATTTGAGAGATTGATTATTAGCCATTGAGATTAGCACACCTTTCTTCTAACTTATCATTTCCTTCCACTTTAGAATGATATGATGACTAAACTTTAATTCAGATGATCCGACGATCGAGGATTTATTTCGACTCTTCGACTCTCTGGATTTCAGGGATTTCAAATCTCAAACTAACACTCTGGATCAGATGGCCCAGATCCACTTTAGATGATCTCACACTTGATATCTTCTTCGGACTATCTAATGGATGTGATATTCTTCGGATGATCCAATGGTCAAAAATGTATTTTGGCTCTCTGGCTCTCCAGACTTCGATTATTTCAAATCTCAAACTGAAACTCTCGAAGTGATTTCTCCGAAGCGTAACCTCCTCACAACTTTAGACCCGAAAAAAATGTCGTTTGTTGATCAATATATTAGATCAACGACTCAATCTGTCTGAGATGCAAATTTTCCTTGGATTAAATCCAATGGTTCTCCATCTTTTCTTATCCTATCCTCCCATTTATTTTTATCTGATGACTGACAAAAATTTGGGTGATCGAGATCTCAGATCTCAACCCTTGCTTATCTTGTTATTCAATTAATTCAATCTGACAATTTTTGGTCCTCTAGATCGGTTATCCAACGCCCACTGTTTCTTTTCCTCTTGAGCTTATGATCTCTCTGACTTATAAGGTTTTCTAAGTGTTCACAGGTCTTTACCTTTGCTCCTCCTATGAGTCCGTCTCTTGGACCTCGTCTGCACTTCTGGACCACTATCTCTTCTGAGATTTCTCATCTTCTGTGCTCTCGAGGTTTGGTTCGCTGTTGTTCTTTCCATCAATTACATGAACACACTGCCTATAAAACATGCCAACATATTATTTATAAAAACAAAAAATTTACTAAAGTGCACACACACACATTAAACATAGATTTTACCCTGGAAACCCAAATCAAGAAAACCAACAACTTGTTTAGAGTTGCACCTCTAATATTTTTTTTTCATTGTCTTCTTCATTTTTTACAATATAATAAACATATAGAATACTATTGCATCAAAAAACCTAATAAATTGACTTGGATTAGTCAACAAAATTAATTCCTTAACTGAAATTGGAAAACCATTGACGAAAACCATGTGCCGAAAAGCCACCAAAAACATATGAAAAAACAAAAAAATGGTTAAAATGTTTTTGGGGAGGGGATCCGCCCCCAAACCCCATTACAAGGGGGAACTCATCCCTCCCCCATTGCTCCCATATTGATGTAAAATAGATGGGATCAAGTTTCCAAGGAAAATAACACATACCCAACATTATTATCATAGTAGTTTTTGGCTTTAGGGGGAATCCCTTGTTGCTAGGGGTTTGTTTATCTTCGGTCTTTGATAAAATTAGTTTCAGTGGGATCCCTATTGTAGTGTTTGTTTTTTTGAAAGAGAATGGAAAGAGGTTCTAAGATAGATATTGAAAAAATTAATGGGAAAATATTTGAGATTTGGAAGATGAATATGGAGGATATTCTGGTAGATAAAGAATAATGGGTTGGTATGGATCCTGGTACTGTACCTACGAGTATGTCGATAGAAGACTAGGTGAATTTGGACAGGAAGAAAAAGAGAACAATCTGGTTGTGTCTTTCAAATTTAGTATTACTAAATGTATCAAGATAGACCGAATCTATTGAATTATGGGATAAGTTAGGGTATTTATATCAATCTAAGTCCGTGGTAAATAATTTTTTTATTAAAAAGAACCTATACCTCATGAGGATTAATGACAAATAATTAGTGAAAGAGCATCCAAATTCCTTCAAAACTATGTTAATTCAGTTCTTGTCTATGGATATTAATATTTTCATTGAAGATAAGTGAATTATATTACTGTGTTCGTTGATAGATTTGTGGGATAATCTGGTTGTATTTATTGGTAGTAGTGGTCATTAAAGTTTGATGATGTGGTTTCATCCCTATTATCAGAATAAAGGAGGAGAAAAACATGGATATATAGATAACATATTCCTTATCTATAAGAGGGAATACCCTAGATAGAAATAAAAACAATTCCCCGAGTAGGAGATATAAATCTAGAGCTAGTTCTAAATATCTAGGAAAATCCTTAGATAAATGTTGGAAATTTGGTAAAGCTATGAATTTCAAGAAGGATAGTAGATACAATTTAGTGTTGGAGAGGGAAGGGATCTGATGATGTTCCTTCCACAAAAAGGAAATCTTCCTCAGAAGAAGGAGGGTATGTGTACTTGGATTCTTCAAGAAAACATGCAGATCATGATGTATGGATAATTGATTCATGTGCTTCTCTTCATATGAATCCCAAAAAGGAGTGGTTATATGCATATGAAAAGTATAATGGAGGTGAAATTTTCCTAGGAGATGGATCAATATTGAAAATGATAGGATGTAGAAAAGTAAAGTTGCAGCTCAAGGATGGAAGGATTATAAAACTCGTTGGGGTTTTTCACATTCCATATATGGCTTGAAATTTAATATATGTATGTAATATGAGTGATGCAGGTGTACATAATATGTTTGAAAAAGAAACTTGTAATATTCTTGGAGGAGAAACGGTGTTTATGAGGGTAGTTCTTAATGGAACTCTATGTAAGTTTTTGGGAGGAACAATTAGTAACGGGTGTAACAATTATGTTGTTCATGTGGGTGAAGAAGACAAAACAAGTCTGGTCTTTGGAAAAAGGACAATGTCATGACATCAAAGAATGACACATATTGGAGAGAATGGAATTTGAGCACTACACAGTAAATGTATGGTTGAAGGTATGTCTGATTTCACAATAGACTTTAATTTCTATCAACATTACATATATGGTAAACCAATGGGGTAATATTGTCATCTAGTGCTGCAAAAAAAGTGGGACATTAGAGATAGTACGCAGTGATTTGTTTGGAACTATGCATGTTCCATCACTAGCTAAATATATTTACTATGTTTCCTTGATTGATGATTTCTCTAGGATTACATGGATTTATTTCCTTCGAAATAAATTTGAGGTATTTGGTAAATTTCAATATTTTAAGGCTCTTGTGGAGAATTGGATAGAGAATAAAATAAATGTGTTGAGGACAGATAATGGTTGAGAGTTAAGTGGGAATAAATTCGAGGAATTTTGTAATAATTGTGGGATAGAAAGGTACAATACTATTATGTAAACACCTAAAGAAAATGGGGTTGAAGAAATGATGAATATGACACTCATGGAAAAATCAAGGAGAATGGTCATTGGTGCCCAATTAGGATAGGAATTATGGACAGATGCAATGGGTATTGCATGTTACCTAGTAAACAAAACACATTCATCACTATTAGTTGAGAAGAATCCGCATGAGGCATGGACTAGTAAGAAACCCTCTCTTGAATATATCATATTATTTGGTTGCGATGCTTATGTACATGTTCCAAAGGAAAATAGGAGTAATATGGATAATAAAGATGAAAAGTGTATCTTTATTGGTTATAAATATGGTATAAAAGGATATAAACTTTGGAACCCAAAATGTAAGAAGGTTTTCCATAGTTAGGATGTTGTATTTATAGAGGTTAAATATGTTCCCAAATAGGTAGTCCCACCAACATAAAAATAACCAGAGACAATAGAGTTTGATTTGGAGGGTGAAGAATACGGTTCAAAAAAATAATATGAATACGAATAAGAAGAAACTCTCACTCCTACATTGAGGAGATCGTTTCAACAAACAAGACAATCTAAAAATGTATTCTCCAATTTATTTTCTTCCTAATTTTTCTTTTAATTTTACTAATGATGATCTTATAACTATTATGGAGTTAATGGATTCAAGGGATGGAAAAATATTGAAGACCATTGTTGAGGAAATGGTAGCCTTGGTTAAAAATGAGTCTCAGGATCTAGTTGAGTTGTTAATTGGAAGAAATATTGTTGGTAGAAAATGGGTGTTTAATAAGACATTGAATGTACAAGGTAAAGTGGAGAACTATAAATCTCTCCTAATAGAAAAATGATATTCCTAGTTAGGGGGAGTTAATTTTGGTGACATATTTTCTCTTGTTGCTAAATTGACTTATATTATATATATTTTTTCTAATGCTGATTATTTTTATCTTGAAGTAAAATAGATGGATGTAAAGAAAAAATTCCTATATGGGGATATTGAAGTATAAATATAAATTAAACAACTAGAAGGTTTTGCAGTTAAGGGTAAGAAAGAGGTAGTTTGCAAGCTAAAAGAGTCTCTTTTTGGGTTAAATCAATATTCAAGAATGTGATATCAAAAGTTCGATACTTATATTTTTGGACTTTGTTTTAGAAGAAGAAAATATGATCACTATGTGTATTTTAAATTAGTTGGATATCATTTTATTTATTTATTGTTTTATGATGATGATATTTTGTTGATTGGAAACAATTAGGAAATCATCAAGAAGGTATCAACCCAGTTGTCTACTAAATTTGATATGAAATATCTTAGTGCTACAAATTTTATTTTGGGAATGGATATTAAAAGAGATCAATAAAATAGGAAAATGTGGTTGAATTAGAGGAAATATGTTGATACAATATTATAGAGGTTTAATATTAAAGAGTGTAAATCGGTGAAGGCCCATATTCATGTAGGTGTAAACTTATTTGTAGAACAATGTCCCAAGACATAGGAAGAGGAAGAGGACATGTACCATGTTCCTTATTCTAGTGTTATTGAAAGTTTGATGTGTGAAATGGTATATAATAGATTGGACATTGCATGTGCAATGGGATTTTTGAGAAGTTTTATGTCAAAACTATGGAAGGATCATTGTACACGTATAAAAAGGGTTTTCAAGTATTTGTGTGAAACTACAGATTATGGAATTTTCTAGCAAGGAAGACTTAGAGAAGATAGAGTATTGGACATACATGTATCTGTGGATGTAGACTAGGATGGAGATATGTATCATATAATATATACAAGTGGTTATGTGTTTAACCTATTTAGAGGAGAAATTAGGTGAATGGGAAAGAGACATTTTGAATTTGATGTCTCAACTAAAGAAGAAGAATAAATGGAATCCACTCATGTAGGTAAGGAATATGTATTATTACATAGATTATCTGTAGGTATTTGTTTGTACAACAAGCTATAAGGTTTGATTGTGATAGTTAGAGTGCAATATTTCTAGCAAAGAAGCCAACTTATCATTCTAAGACAAAAAACATTGATGTTCAGTGCCACTTCATGAGAGACATGATTGAAGACTATAAAGTGTTTTTGGTGAAAGTGGACACTTTGAAGAATGTTTCATATTCATTAACAATTTTTGTGACAATGAGAAGTTTTCTTGGTGTAGAAAATCAATGGGTATTGCTACCAAGGAATGCTAATCATTTAATCCTCAATCCCTTGTATGCAAAGAGAAAAACATGTCCAATAGTATTGGGTATGTGTTATATTATTTTCATGACTATCCCCATGCTATTTATTTTGCATATGAAACAATATGGGGCTCACATGGGGGAGGATCCACCAAGGAAAATGTTTGGGGCTGTCTTTCGTATTTTTGGTAAATGTTTTTTCATCCCATTGTAATGTAATTATATTCAGTGAATCTAATCCAAATAAATGGATTAGGGTTTTGGATTCCATGCGATCCTATATATTGTATTTTAATGGTGAAGTTAATACAATGATATTTATACGTTTATGCCTAACAATTTTGTTCATTTCCTTAGTTAAGGGTTTCTAGTATACATTTCTATGTACTATGTCTGAATGATGTCATTTGTTTTCTCTATTTTATAAAGAATATGTGTGCATTAATATATTTTAAAGTTTTAAAACATACACTCTCACAGGTCAAAGGTGATATTTCTAATGGATATTGCAAGGAATGCTCCACATATAATCCAATCTACCGATAATTAACCTTTTCATGCAAATGGGTACAAATCACTTCATGTTCCTCAAGACTTGGACTAGTGCATTTTTCATCATGATAGTCTAAGTTCAATTCTATATGATGTTCAATTTCATCAATCAAATCTTCACCATGGCATTCAATTTCATAAACTAGATTCACTTTGAAATAAAAACATCTTCCAATGTAGAACAAGTCATCGAGGTTTTCATCTTTTTCATGGACTAAGAGAGAGTGCACTAATACTTCTTCACATTTTACCCATTCAACATCATCAAATGATAGATCAAAAGGATCAATATTTTGACATGTGGTATCATTCATTATGTTCTCAACTTCATTTATATAAGGATACATAAAATTTAGATAATTCTCACCCTCTAAGTTCTCATCCTTTAAACAATAAATTCACCAAGTTGATCTTTCTCTAAGGATACTTATACAAATTCCTCCCTTTCTAGATTGTAAACGAATTCATCAAGAGGTCTCAAATTTTGGGAAAAAGTGCATGTTGATAAGTTATTTTATTCACAAAGAAGGGAAATACAAAGTTTATAGAATTGGAGTGAACCCTGCATAGAGAATGTAGCTAACAAAAATTCACACAAAGGATTTAATGTTGAGAGAGAGAGAGAGAGAG
>CBVK0102982905.1:0-11332 GCA_900067695.1 Picea abies
AGAGAGAGAGAGAGAGAATTGTAGTAACCAAATCGGGAAATGGAAAAATATAGATGATATAATCTACATGGATGAACTAATGTGCCATAGTAGTGATCTAGAGAGATGTGAACACACACTGACATACATGGGAGTGAACTTCCACCTAGTATTATTTAATTGGCCATGCAATCATTATTTAAATGGATAATCTCAAGTGGATTGATGAGAATATCATGCATGCACATGTGTGGCACCTTCCTGGTGATGATACCAAGATAAGTGATCCCTCGTAGTGATGATCGTTGGGTGAGAATGCAACACTTGGTGATGATGTTGATGTTTCCATGAAAGACTCTAATCCAATGGTCTAACTGAACTTTAACTAAGTAATGAATGAATATAATGTGGAACCCTCATCTAGGGGAGAATAGGGGATAATATATCTAACTAGGGGTCCCTCAACATAGACTATTCAACCTAGGAAAATAAATACTAGGTGGGTGTATAATATTTTCAACACCCCCCCCCTAACACTACTAGGGAGTAAATGAAGAATGGGTCTCAACAAGAATCCATATTAGGTACCCATTTTACAATGAATCAAATGAATGCATACTAAAAAAGAGGAAAGAGGGAAAAAATCATGGGAAACTCGTCCCCATTAAAGTAAAATGCCGAAAAATAAATACAAATGCTAGGCAATTGTGTCCTTCACTCTAAGAACATCACGTAGAAAGTGAAATATTAGCTCCCCGAAAGTCTTGGTGAAGATATTGGTAGTCTGTTTAGAGGATGTACAATAATACAATTCAATGATCCCATCATGAATCAACTCTTTGATGTAATGCATGTTTATCTCAAATTGTTTTTTTCTCTGTTGTTGCACCGAGTCTTTCCAAAATTTTAGTGTGCTCTAATTGTCTCACTAGATGAAAGATGGATGGTGGAACTAGATACCAATCTTAGTGAGGAAGTTCTATGTCCAAATTTCCTAAATGGTAATGTTCACTGCTCCTTTGTACTCATCCTCTGTTAATGATAAATAAATCGGTGATTTCATTTTACTCGACCAACAAATGGGTCTAGATCCCAAACTAAGACCAAACCCAAAGTTGGACTTGCAATATATGTTATCTCCATCCCAATCTGAATCTATGTAGCCATGATATCCAATGTACAACCTCTTGTATAGTGAATACTTTGACTATCGATACCATGAACATATATGAGGATGCACTTGGTATCTTTCTAGTGAAGCTCATGTGAATCCTGCATGTACCTGGAAAATGTGCCCACTGTTGGCACATAGTGGGAAGACACAAGGTTAATAATCAATATACCAACAAAACCCTTAGACACTATCCCTTTCAAAATCACCTACAAGAAAATGAAGCCCCACAAAAGGCATATAGAGGGGCTGCAGGAACTGTGGTTCTGTAGTGATGAGGGGAAGTGAGGAATTCAACATGTCTTTACTAATCATCTACTCATGTGTGCAATTTCCATTAATTAACGGTTACTTATCATGCGACATACTTTGTGTGTAACACTACCTTACTTTACATTCATTCATTTACCAGTTGATCCAATGCATAACATCATAACATCATATATGAATAATACATTCAACATACTTAAGAATTTATCATCATTACGTAGTAACAATAAAAATCATAACATGCAAAACAACACATAATGACATGAGGGTTTAACGTGGTTCACCCAACTTGGGCTACGTCCACAACGAATGAATTCTTATATTAATCATTTATAATATTCTTACAGCTGCACACTATGCTAAAAAATATACAACAGTAACATTGCCCAAACCTACTTAGTCGTTCTGTTGTAGTGCAGGCCTCACTCCTCAGCCACACCTCAAAAAATTCTTCCAAAAGTCGACTAACTCCAAAGAACACTAAGAAATTCTCATATGTTGAACCCCCTATATACCCTGGCCCTTTACATATTTATACATGAAAAGAGGGCTAATCCCATTACAATGTGGAGAAAATGTCCCCAAAAGTCTAACTAATTTACACCTTTTATTCATCACTCCATATCAATTCCTCCAATCACACACTTTGAATCCATAAAGTCCACTCCCATTATGCACTCTGGTCCATATTCTAACTTCCTTTTATTCTTTGAATTATTCTGGTGCAGATCTCAAAACTTATCCAAAACACCTATCCAACAGTCCCCCAACACTCACCTGTGGCTTGTCCCAAGCCACTTAGGTATTCTTCCATTTCTCCATGAACTTGTTGAACGTCTCTTTTGATGTCATGACATTCTCCTTTAGCTATGTCTACTTCTGAAAAACTATGTCGATGGTTTCGACAGTAATACAACCCTGGATATTTTCAACGCTTTCTTCAACAACCTTTTTTATTATACCTCAAGTTATTGCTAATTCTGTTGTCACCCTAAATGCTTCATCTTATAGGACATCAATCTCTTTTTCACGAGTCTATTTCTCCACCCTTATTGAATTCATCTCGGAATAAAACTTCCTATTTTTAACCATTTGTTTTACCACCTATCCTAGTGGTAATTCTCCCATTACGACTTTGAACTCTTTTCCTGCGCAGCTTTGATCTTCTAGATGATATCTTGTTGCTCCTTATCTTTAGTTAGTTGTGTCTAGATGCTCATGGTTTATACATATGTCTAATCACATTCTTACTCTAGGCTATTTATGCTTTCCACAACTATTGTCAGTGTCTTCTCCCTTTTCTCCCTTTCTTTAGGTGGATTTATTTGTGTCATGCATGCTTCTAGATCAATTATTCGTGCGCATAAGCCTTGAATAGCTTCACTTATCTTCGTTACTTTTTCCTCGACTAGGGCCTCCTTCTTTGTATGTGCCTCTGGGATTTCTTGGTATACCTTCTCGAATTATTGTTGCATCCTTTCAACCATCTGTGTGGCCTCATCATTCTCCTACTTGACCTTGCTATACTCCATCTCCAAGGCTACATTTTTTGTTGTAACTTTAACCAACTCACTAGATGAATTTTAAGCGCGTGATTTCATCTCTTCTGTCACACTCATATGAAATTATTGCATTACATCTATTGGAAGATGAGATAACTCCAAGTCAATGTGACCTAGCTCCCTTTCCTATTCCTACATCTCTGTTGTGCGGAAATCTACCGCTCCTATCACTAACTTGATCAATCTTCATTCACATGTGATTGTTAATGACTAAGATATTGCTTACTATCCCTCCATATTATTTCTATTTCTTGTTGTTGTTTCCTCCTCTATCTATCACCCTAGTGTGATGTTTGTTGCTTCTAATAGGTGACACCATTCAACCATCTTCTCCTACATGTGTTAGTGAATTTCTTCCTATTGTTCTATTGCACGCCAAAACATGTCATCTATGACTTGTTTCACTTGATCATCTATCTTTTACAAATATCCCTCTCTCAAGGCTTGGATGGCCACTTCCTTGATGACTTTTCACTTGCTCTATTGTGGTATGGATCTCCCTATATCCGGTTATTTCATCTTTCTTTATGTGCATGGTGTTGTTTGTTGGGTTTTCTCCTCTAGGACCTTTCCTCTTTCATGTTCATATCCTTCTTATTCATCATCATCGATCTCTTGCACTTGCAGTTTGTTTTTCTCTGATGGCCTTATTTTTGCTAGTGGAATATTCCATTGATTGTCCCAATCGACCATAATATGGACCATATCATATTTAGTAAACCTGTATTGGGTGGGAAAATATTGTTGATATGGGACCTTCTTTGCTTGTACATACATGTGGTGATGCCCTTAATTAAAGAACACCACTACCTTATATTTCATGAACACTTATGGTGATATGCATAGTGTCCTATTGATGTCGTCCCTACTATTTTCCTTATAAATGTAAAATGAAACATTATTGTCCATTTGTCATGCCTTATGCATAGTATGCCATAGGTTTCAATATCACACGGCTAGAGAAGGATTCTCCCTGACTCCCAAAAATTATGTCATCTATCTCCCTCCATGATGATAACGCTATTAGAATTAGTAACCGGACATAATGGAACTCAGTCCCTTTATCCTACTCTTCCTCACAATCGATCAAAAACTAGTTTAATAATAACCAATCCTAGTTAATCTAGATGCCCTCAATGCACCTTTTAGATGTCACTATGATTGCTCCTAGGAATCGATCTTTCCTATACTTCCTTAACAATTTACAAGCTAAGTATTGCATTGAAAACCTTATGATTAGGCCACTTATGCTTGCGACGTCTAAACCACGTTGTCCATGGAATGTATATAAATTCTCCTCCATTCTCTCAAATAGATATTTTTCATTCTTCTTGTCGAAAAACAACAAAGAGGGGTCCTCCCCCTGTGAGGAAAGAATGGTAATATGTACAATTATATATTTATCTACGGAAATTAACCTGTTGAGTCAAAATTATCTCTCGTGTATGCAACTTAGCAACATATTGATGCATGCATTAATATCTTGTCTCCTTCCAAAGTGTGGTATATCGAAAAGGTTTAGAATTCCTACATTTTGAAATCCCGTAGCCCTAATCTATGGATCTATGACTATCTTTTGTGTCTCAGAAATAATTTTCTTCTTCAAAAAATTGTTGGGAACTAACTATAGAAATTTATTCTCATTTGTAATTTCATGGTCAACATACTTTAAAGTGGGTATCAGGCCTAACATGTCCCCTTCTACAATCACTCCTTCTGGAATTGGTTTCTCCACAAGTGGGTACTTCTTGTATTTCTGTAAATTCACCTATTTCATAGATGGATGTTTTGGTTGGATATATTCCCTGGGGAATCTTGAAATTAAGAATGATGCCTCCTGTGTTTCTTCAACTATAAGCATCGTTGTTGTTTGACCATGTTATTTCTTTGGTAATGACGCTGAAGCTGCTACTTCCCTTGGTTGTTCCATCTTCCTCTATGACTAGTCTCTATGTCCAACTAGGCTTTGTAACTCTTCTTTGAAACTTTGGCTATGAAACGTCAGATCTATAACTTTGGCTCTGAAACTTCATCTCTCCATGTTAATTTTAATTGACAATAACCTTCCCTTGTCGACCCTTTGATTTCTTTTATACTTCATCACCAGCTGTTATCTTTCCTTCATGCCTAAACTTTTCATCTAATCCTTTAGTGCTTTTCATTCATTACCTACCTTAATGTTCCATTAACTTTGTATCTTTAATGAATTATCCATTCAATTCTACAACTTGTCAAAATCTTCTGGCCAATTTGCATTTATTGTTACATGTCACCACTACTTCACCATTATGGTATATCTTTATTGCACATCCCATCATGGATTTTCTTAAATGATCTTAACTTCAATCTGCACAATTTCATCTCTCTGCGTGATCTCTTCTCTTTTAACAGACTTGTTTCCTTCTTCTGTGTTCTCGTTTTCCTTCTTATTTCTCTTCTCTGACATTTTTACTCTTTTCCATTTTTAGTTGCTAATATTATCTTCTTGGACTTCTGAAACTTTCAACTTCTTCACTAAACTATTTTCTTTCTTTTTCCTTTTTTTTCTTACTTTTTCTTTCATTTTCTTTCATTTTCTTTCTATAATACAATATGATACAAGTTATCCTACATAGTTCTCCTTGTGTGCAGAAGGAGGACCATACTTGTATAGTTTTAGCCGACTCCCATTCACTCTTCCTTCCATGACTTCTCCATCCAACTGTTCCAGTTGAAGAACACATGCTTATGTCACATATATGATCATGTATGGCCCTAACCAATGCGCCCTAAACTTTCTCGAGTGCTATAAGAACTTGTTGTCATAGAGAAGTACTAAATATCTTGTGTGGAATTTCTTTTGCTTGATATGTATATCATGCCATTCCTTTTCATGTTCCTTTTGTACTTGTTGATGGTACCTTGCAACAAATTGGTCTTCCTCTAATACCTTGTAACTATGATAGTCTTTATTCTATTGCACCAGAATTTGTAAGGTATGTCATCACAACAATGAACATACTCGGTACAAGAAATTCCATGGGCATGACTTCTTCCTAACCCTACACTAATCTAAATGGTGTCTAACCTGCCAACTTATTTCATGTATTTCTATAATCCCATAACACTGCAATAATCCTTAAATCCCATTCGTTCCATCCTACATTAAAAACCTTTGTTAATGCATTCTCAAGTATCTTATTGAAGGCTGCTACAATTCCATTAGCTTGAGGGTGATATTGAGTGCTCTTTTGATGCTGAATATGGAACTCTTTTGTTAATTCTGAAATTGTATTTTTCAAAATGTGATTCCCCTAATCACTCATAAGTACTTTAGGACACCCAAACCTCGTAACTATGTTCTAAAATAGGAATCACACAATGGTCTCTATGCTACAATACATAACTGGTTTTGCCTCTTCCCATCTTGTCAAGTATTCTGTCACAATAATTGTGTACCTGACTGTTGTTCTCCTCATTGGTGGATTAATTGGTTTGATAAAATCCACTGCCCCTTTGTCAAATTACTATAATGTGACTTGCATATTCAATGAAATCTCATCCCTCTGCGATGACCTTCCTACTCTCTGAAAAACCTTACAGCTCTGACAATATTCCTAAGAAACCTTATGGAGAGTGAGCAACCAAATCCCTGCATGCAATATCTTCTATGTTGTTTCCTTCCTTTCATAATGATCTCCTGCAATTCCATCATGTTCCTTTGCTAGGATCATCATTCTTTCATTTTCTAGAACACACCGTCATAATATCCCATCTACACCCAACTTGTATAAGTTTCCTATGATCAAATGATGATCCATTTCTTTAACCACTAATTTATTCTTCTGTGCTACTGTCATATTGGATGGAGCAATTCTTGTACTAAAAAATTGGACAATCTTTGCAAAGTGGTCGTCTATCATTTCAACTGAGAATACATGCAAATCTGGTAAACTATGACCTAGGTTTCTTATGTCTTATCCTAATAGTATTGGCAACAAATGGTTTGGTCTTGCCTTAAATTTCTTTGGTTTCATAATACCTTTGAAATCATACTCCTAGAACAACAATAACCATCTATAGATTCTTCCCCCCAACACTCGCTTGTTCACTAGATATCACAATGCAGAGTGGTATGTATTCATATTGAAATGGGACCCCAACAAGAAGTTTCTAAACTTCTTCAAGGCATAAACCATTTCCAAGCCTTCCCTTCTTTTTGTCGTGTAATTCTTCTCAACAGTCAACAACTTCCTACTAGCAAAGGAAATTGGATAGTCTAACTCTCCCTCTCATGGCTGGGATAACAGTATGTCAAGTGATATCGATGATGCATCTACATGAACATGAAACTCTTTTTGCCAATCCAAAAATACTAGATTGGGTGCCATTACTAACTTCTACTTCAATACGTCCAGATCTTGTTGACAATATTAATTCCACTGAAACTTAACTTCTTTGTTTAATCAATTTTCCATCAGAGTTGTAATATGCACATAGCCTTTAATAAATTTCCTGTAATATCCTGTATGACCCAACATTGTTCTCAACTGTCTCACCAATTTAGGTAGTGGAAAATTAAAAATTATTGTTGTCTTGGTAGGATCAAGAACCAAACCCTGCTTGCATACCACATGACCCAACAATATCCCAAATGGTGCATAGAAAATACACATCTTTAAATTTAATGATATTTAATATTGTCTACATCTATCAATCATCAATTGTAGAGTTTCCATATGATCTTTCAATAGGATAAATAAACTCCAATCATCTAAGTAGACTTCAATAAACTTATGAATAAATTCCTTAAATGTTGCGACAACTACTCTAGAAAACACAATAGGTGCTATCTTTAACCCAAACGACATCACTCTATACTAGAATCTTCCCTAGTCTATTGCAAATGTTGTCTAATGTTTGTCTTCTGGCGCAATATTTATCTGATGGTATCCTAAAAATCCATCAATGAACAAGTAGGCCTCCTGCCCTCCTATGTTTTATAACACTTTGTGTGTAAAGGGGGTCGGAAAAGGGCATATAAACATGCATCGTTCAACTTCCTTAGGTATACAGAAATGTGAATACCCCCTATTTTGTTATCTTGAACTACCATTGGGATTATCTATTCAAAATCTACAATGGGCTCAATGATACCAACTTCTATCATTCCATCAAGCTCTTCCTTCACTTTTTCCTTGTACTTTGTATTCAATCTATAAGGTCTTTGTGTTTCTGGATTAACATCTAGTTTTAATGAGATCTTCATATTTCCTAATTCCCCAACTATCCCCTTCATATTTGAAAAAGTTTGTCGAAAAGAGATCTTCATGTTTTCACAATAGGTATGCAATCTTTTCAAAAGTCTGATCATTCCAATAGTCACCAATATTCACGAACTTAGGTTTCTATGTTGCGCCAATATACAATTTTCACATTCATAATGTCTTTGCACATGTATCATATTCAATGTACAAAAATTCTATGATGTGTTTCCCTTCAATCTTTGGTACTTGTTCATTTCTTGGATCTTCTTCATATTGATCTTCTTTAGTAACATTGTAACATTACAATAATTCATGGATTGTTGCAAATTATTTGTGTGCATTACATGTAGGTACTATTTCTATCTGATCTTCTTCCATAAAAATATTGCTTCTAATGACTTGTAGAGTTGCATCTACAAAGCATGACTCAACCTCAAAACTAAATGTTACCTTAACATTGTGCATGAGCTCTTCCTAGTCTGTTGTCCCTCTATGCACTTATAGCTCTAGACAATAGTTCTTGGGAACCATCTCAAGTGTATGTATGAACATGTGCATCCATTCATTCTTTGGAACCTCTCTCCAATTTTTCATACACTGCGTAACATAATCCATCGGATTTCTCATCCCTGTATACTTGTTCATAATTTATTTCGTTCCAAATATAATCTTCATCAACCCTTTACAGTGTTGTCAATCCCCTCTTCCTTCCTTGTGTGTTTCCCACCATCTCCCTAGGGTTTCTCTCAGTGAAACATCTAATGCCAACAATATTTGTTGTTTTGGTATCTGCAACTCAAATTCTTTAACAAAATAAATTACCTCATTTAATCCATCAAACCTTGGTGTATCACGTACCTTTGTTATGATCTAGTGCAAATAGAGACTAATGCGAGCACATCTTCGGATCGATACTTCATGCAATGTGAGATACCCATGTTAAATTCCTTCCTCCAATTATGATGCACAAGAGATAATTCTTATCCAACTAAGCACACCATATGTAGTGCGATTGATGTAGTCAACCATGTGTGTGGTCATATTATACAGGTTATCAATTTATTTTCTCACAGGCTCCACATACCTTCTTACCTTTGTGGGGCCTAATGGTGTAGTGACTTTTAAGCCTCCTCCTTCAAAAATCCTTTCTCTCTTCTTCAAATTAATAATTTCATAACTATCAAAGCCCCAATCGAGTATGAGTAATGTTGGATAAAACTGACTATTATCCATGATCTTAATGACCTAAAATTTGGCTACGTTTCTCACTCCATCTATGTTAACAAGTACTCCCACCAGTCTCTCGATCAATATTATCTTATGTTGCTTGGCCAATCTCAATTAAACAATTGAACAAAATATCTTTGGTTTCCCCATCATTTCCCACATCTGTCTTGGAAGAAAATTTACATCCAATCATGAGTCCAATATGACATTATCCATGCCATACTCTCCTATCCGTGCACTTAATCTGAATTCTTTGTTTTTCCTCTTCTTCCGCAATACTTGGTTCACTGATCTATGTGACGTAGGTACTTCTCGGTATTGGGTGTATTTATAGATCATCCTGTGTAGTGCATTCAATGTTTCTTTTTCCTTCATCAACTCTAAACAATGCTTTAGAAAATATTACAAAGTATTTACTTTTTCAATTGGACTTTCTGGAATGGTGCGATCATATACTTGCGGCATATCATATACTTATGGCACATTTGACATTGATGCTATCTAGTCTAGTCCTAGTATCTCCTTCCTGGATTACTAATATGCATATTTCTCTTTCTGTGGATTAAATGTTGGCATAGGATTATTTCTTTCCTTATCCATTGCTTGGCCCCCTTTCCTTTTTTTGTTGCATCCTCTCCAATTCTTATTTCCCCACACGTAATAAACTCTACTCTGGGATGACCATCACACTCCTAGGATTCTATCATATGTAGGTTATGGTACTGGTTTTGGTTCTAATTTTGATTCCCACTTGCCTACCATTTCACTAACAATTGAGGACTATATATCACTGTTGTGAGAAATCTTACCTTACAAATATAATAAGCTCCCCTTTGGATCAAGGCTCCTATCTTTGGTCTGTTATCCCCATTTTTTGGGATAACTAAGGATATCATGTCTCGAATCCCTCAGGTTGTATATATGGAGAGCTAAGAGACTACATGACCAACAATGTCCACTTGCACATACACTACAACAAAACAAGAAATCGATGCCTAAAATAACGTCGTAATTTAGTGTATTTTAGTTCATGAATTGGACACCTTTTCCGACACAAAACTAGGTGCAATATGGAATTTTAATAATTATGCCAAATTTAACACCGGAATTAGCGCCAAATTTCATGCCAAATTCAACACCGGGAAAATAACACCAGGAATAGCGCCTGGAATAGAGCCAGGAGTAGCATCAGGTTTAGCGTCAGGAATAGAGCTAGGTTTAGTGTTGGTAATAACACCAAGAATATAACCAAAATTAGCACTAGGAATAGTGCCAAGTTTAGTGCTAGGTGTTTCTTCCAATTTTTCTTCTAATATGCCTTCTAATTTTCTTCCATTTTTTCTTCCATTTTTGCATTTGGTTTGGCTTCCTGTTTTACGTCCAATTTTTCTTCTGATATGGCTTCAAATTTTTCTTCCATTTTGGAACCAGGAATAGAACTAGGTTTAGCACCAGGTGTTTCTTCCAGTTTGGCACCACGAATATCACCAGGTGTAGTGCCAACTGTTGCTTCCAATTTTTCTTATAATATTCCTTCAAATTTTTCTTCCATTTTGGCTTCTGGTTTGGCTTCCAGTTTTACATCTAGTATTTCTTTTGATATGGATTGCAATTTTTCTTCCTGTTTGGCTTCTAGTGTTACATGTAATTTTTCTTCTCTTTTTGCTTCTCGTTTTGGCTTCAATTTTTTCTTCTAGTGTGGCTTACAATTTTTCTTCCAATTTGGCTTCCATTGTTGCTTCCTTTCTTCCTTCCAAAAATGTTTCTTTTTTTTCTTACAGTTATTAATTTAATATGGATTATTTTAATTTAATTAGTTAAATATATCATGTCTCTTAAATGTGAGATCGGAAGAGCGTCGTGTAGGGAAAGAGTGT
>CBVK0102982906.1:0-10168 GCA_900067695.1 Picea abies
GTGAGAGGCATGTGCGACACTTATCCAGTTGAGTGATTTTGAGGTGTAACAGTTGTAATTGCATGCAAAAAAATGACAAAAATGATGTTGATGTGGAAGATAATCTTGTATTCATCTTTTGGTTCTGGTGCTCCTATTATCCACCTTAGCCGACATATATAAATTTCTTTTTTCCACTTCTTCGATGAAAGGTTGTAACTCTGCTTTTAATTTTCTGATTTTAGCTTGGGAGGCTCTCTTCTGTCTATATACATTCTTGATTTTCCCGTGAAGGGAAAAATACCTCTTATCCATGAACCTAGCTTTATCAATGTCTCCTCATATAGATATAACATCCCCTTTATCTTGATTCGGAAATTCAAATCTTTCTTTTTCAACTTGTCAATTTCAATTTTTGCATGCTTAAGATGCCTCCTGGGTCTTTTGAAAGTAGGGATACTTTCATGAGGATGAGTGTTGATATAAATAACCTCCATGGGATTCTTGGAAATCTGAAATTTTTCCTTTTGTTGAGCTAAATTATTTTTTGTACCATCCTTTATAAAAACATGTTGTTTAGTTGTTGTTCTAGTAAAAGGTATTCTATATTTGATTGTTTCTGCAACAACTAGTGGGGAGAAAACAAGATTTTTTCCTTTCAACTTCCCTGTTTTGCTTGATGGCATTTCCATAGGTGTAGGTTCTTCCATAGGTGAAACTTATTTGTCATGAGGTTTTGAGGGACCACCTTCTTATGCTTTATCAGTAGCTTGAATATATTTATCACTTCTGGTCATCCTCCTCTTCTTGCTTGAATATGAATGCACAATCTTCTCAGGAGGGGTAGGATTTTGTCTTTTGGACTGTGGTGTAGGAGAAATTTCTAACTGAAAATCTTATGCAACTAGGAAATTTTCCCAGTCAGTGTTAGTCTTCTTCAACTCTTCCATCACTAACATCTTAATTAAACCAGAGTGAAAAACACTAGTGTCCACCTGCTTGTACTTATCCTAGACTCTATCTGACATCTTTCCATTACTTTTGAAAAGGTAAAATGGGAGGTTCATGGATTATTTCTCAATGAAGTGTAGTAGTAATCTGATATGGTATTGATATACCATATTGAAACTTCTTTCGCATGTGACATGCCTTTGGATGAACCTAAGCATCTTGTCAAAATATTCCATCATGTGACTTCTGGGCACTCCTTTGGATAGGATATCTCCTTGATATTCAGGTTTAAATAATTTATTGGAGAAAGAAGAGTTCAAAAACATGGCTTTAAACCACTTCTCACCATAGTCAAGTATCTTTGTAGCTACAAAAATAGAATGCTCAAAGACTTCAAACTCTAGCATACCCACCTTACTTGGCCACTTTAGGATTCCCTCTTTGCATTTTTTGACAAAAATTAAGGCAACCCACCCTCTGGAAGGCTTCCTTCAAAAATGGTTCAGAGCTAATGAGTTGCATGTCATATGGTTCAGTTCTCACAATCTCTCCCCCCTTGTGTATTTTCTTTCTTTGTTGACATTCCATAATTGTTTTCTTAAAAACCTCATGTAGCCTCTTATGACAATTGCTATGTGAAATATAGAATAAAACATGGATTTTTTAGGGTTTGATTACAGAGATAACATACTTAGGGTTCACCTATCTGAAAAATTATACACAACAATAGTATGAACTTGAGAAAATTGCAAGTAGGGAATAATGAGAGGGACAACAATTCAATCTGAGTGAAACTATAGATATGCAAAAAGAGACAAGTATGTGTAAACAAAGGGTTTGCAACACCAACACTAGTTCACAATGCCGGTATGTAGTGCAATTGAACTAGGTTTTATGAAGGACTAAAAATAATTTTCAGGTCTGATAGGGAACATATAATGATTGGTTAAAACATGGGCCTTAGACGGATTTCAATTTTGACAAGGGTTTGGTCAATCAAAAGACAGAGCGTTTGTAGTGCTAGTCTGCAACGCACAATTTGCAGCATAGGGTTATAATGGACATTTTGCAACGCATAATGGGAAGTGGGTAATATTGTTGTTGCAAGAGTAAATTGTAGGATGACCCTGTGAGATAACAATATTGAACAATGACTAGGGCTTAGAACACCAGAACTGTGGTTTTTAATGGTGCAGAGAGTTAGCAGCGCATGAATATTTAACAGTCTATAGCGCTAACGATACACAACATCTTTACATTCTCAATCAACCATTAAGCAACATGCAATTTTCAAAGGGGTACTTGGTATGTTTGAATTTAGGCTAGTGCTTTGTGAAATTGAGTTCGACTTAAATGGAAGCATCCAATTCTCTTCAATCTACTACAGCCAGTTCGCAACACCAGTCTACAACGCTAGTTTTCAAACTCTAGTAGCATGCATCATGGGAATTGTTAGAGTTATTCCTTGAAAAAATATTGAAAATCATAATGAATTGAATGCACTAAAAATGATGAGATCTCCCTAACATGTTTCCAAAGTGCAATGATGAGATATTATTATATAAAGTACTTCTTGGTACGTTGCGAACTTTTATGTGAGTTGGCAACAAGAAAATATGACATCCAACTTGACCTCTAAATAGTTGGAAAAAGACACATACAAACCCTTGAGACAAGACATATGATGATGATGATTTGAAGACCAGGTTTGAGACCCATTTAACCCTTATTTTCTTGATGATGATAAATGATAGGATGACACCAAGGCTCTAAACCAAGACTAAAAACAAGACTATGCTTATGGAAAAATCAAAATTTGAGTTATGACATGAGATATAACCCAAAGCATAAGATTTAAAAAAACCCTATGATTCAAAACAAGACAAATCCAAAAAAAATTGACCCCTACACATCCTATGTGCTAACATCTAGCTCCATAGGGGATGGAGACTTCTCTGTGAGGCTCCAAGAATATGCAGTTACAGTGACTTATCGATTGGGAAAGGAGTCATTATTAAAAGAAAATGGAACTAACTAAAAGATTGGTATTTACAATGAGATGAAGCCACCTAGGATTTAGAAAGATTATTTCTTTAGAAAATGCCCATTTACTGGGCCACCGGGAATTTCAACATCTTCCAAATTCTGCAACTTAAAAGTATTATTTTGCAAAAAATCATAAATTTTAAAAGAACCAACCCAAAGGGCTTAGAATTTACCATATTTTCCCTTATATTACCTTCGAGCATCCCACTTGAGTACCAGGTATCCAAGATGAAAATCCTCCTTCTTCACTTTCTTGTTAAAAACTTCTTTGATTTTTTGTTGATGACTATGTGCTTTATAAAAAAGTTTCTCCCTGGTTTGTTGTAATTCCAAAATTTGATGCATCGTCCTAGTCATATCATATTTTTCCCCTTCTTGATCTTGAAGGAAATTTTCCAAAGGTGCGGCTAAATGAGAAGGGAAAACAACTTCAATTCCATAAACCAATTGAAATGGTGTGGTGCCAATTTACCTTTTGGTGGTTACTTTGTCTTCCCATAGGGAAAACTTCAACTTTGAATCCCATGACTTCTTATTATCTTCCAGCAGTTTTCTGATGATCTTCACTAAGATTTTTTTGGAGGATTCTTATAATCCATTACCTTGAGGGTAATATGGAGTAGAGTGGATAAGTTGAATACCAATTTTTTCACAAAACTTCATGAAAGGTTCAACTTTAAAAGATACAACATTATCAGTAACAATTTTATTAGGACAACCAAACCTTGATAGAATATGATTTTTTTGGAGGATTCTTATAATCCATTACCTTGAGGGTAATATGGAGTAGAGTGGATAAGTTGAATACCAATTTTTTCACAAAACTTCATGAAAGGTTCAACTTTAAAAGATACAACATTATCAGTAACAATTTTATTAGGACAACCAAACCTTGATAGAATATCTTCCAGGAAACCAATAACTACTTTGTGTGTTGCATTTTTGGTGGGAATGGCTTCTATCCACTTGGTGAAGTAATCAGTAGTAGTCATAATCCAACGATGTTGGCCACTTGAGGATGCATGGATTTCTCCAATAAAGTCTAACCCCCACTGCTGGAAAGTGCCAGATACCACTATGGGTTTCAGAGGAAAATATTTGAGTTGTTTGCTTGATAATTTCTAAAATTTGTCACAAGTTCTGATCTTTTCACACACATCAATGAATAAACTAGGGAAAAATTACCCAGTTCTAAGTATATTGCATGTTGTAGTCCTCCAAAAGTGATGACCTCCACATAGAATCTCATGAAATTCAGTCATAGTTTTTTTTTCCTCTTCTACATCCAAACATATTAAAAGAACCCCTACATGATATTTCCAATGTATAATATGATAAACAATGCAATATATGACTGATTTTAGCTTCAAAGTCCTCACTTTAGTCTTCTCAAGTCCAGTGGGAGGTTGTAAATTTTGTAAGAAATGGATGAGGTCCTTATACCAAGTGCATTCTGCCAATTTTGAATTGATTTACAGACTGCTATTAGGAATCTCAGATTGTTTATTTATACAGTTAGTACACATGAAATTCACTCCCAATGCCTTACAATTTGATTCAACCAACAATCTAGATAAACCTTGACCCTTAATTAACTGGGTGGGTTTCACCTCAAGATCAAACTCCAAAATCTTGGCAATCCACTTACTTCTTTTCCCATCTATACAGGCTAAATCATAATTTCTTTGGTGGGTTTCACCTCAAGATCAAACTCCAAAATCTTGGCAATCCACTTACTTCTTTTCCCATCTATACAGGCTAAATCATAATTTCTTTCACAGAGCTTGAAGGGACATGAGAAATATTTTTTGAGTGAAGAACATATACCCTGAAAGATTTTAGAGAATTGACTCAACATAATTTTGTTTCTCCATGATTTCATATCTGAATTTAGCATCTCTCAAGGCTCTACTGAAAAAAGAAATAGGATTTTCCATTCCATATGAATTCTTCTGAAGAAGGACAATAGATAATGTATCATTTGAGGGAAAGGAGAAAAACAAAAATTCCTTTGAGTAGTCAGGACTGATTAAAACAGGAGCATCATCCAGTGCTTGTTTTATTTTCTCAAAATAACTCCTAGCTTCTGGTGTCCATTTTACTTCATTCCCTTTTCTCAACATGGAAGTGATGAATTTCACTAACTCAAAAAAGTTAGATACAAATATCCTCAAAAATTTTATCTTACTTAAGAAGAACTAAATTTATTTCTTGGACCTTGGTAGAGAAATAGTTTTCATAGCATCTACTCTATTTGGACCAATTTTTACTCCTTCAACTAAGACAATATGTCTTAAAACATTACCTTCCTTCATGGAAAAAGGAGACTTCCTGGGATTAAGGGACAACCCATACTTTTTTCACTTCATAAATACCTTCTCTAAATTCTAGAAATGCTCTTGATCAAACTGGGAAAACATGGTGATATCATCCAAGTAAATAACCACAAACTTGTCTTTATCTCCAATAAATGCAATGTCCATTGCACGTTGGAAAGTTTCCCATGAATTCATGATACCAAAGGGAATCTTGGAATAAATGAATGTACCCCAAGGAGTAGTAAATGTTTTCTTTTCTTTGTCCTCTAGTAACACATAAATATGATTGTAGCCTGAAAACCCATGAATCATTGAAATCCTTACTGAGCCTGTTACCCTTTGCAAGATATGCTCCATTTTTGGTAAGGGATAATTTTCTTTTATACAACACATGTTTAATTTTTTTAAGTCAACACAAAGATTGATCTCACCTTTCTTCTTTCTAACAGGGAACAAATTATCTATCCTATCAGAATAGCTCAGAGGTATAATGATTTGGTAATCAAACATTTTTTTTACCTCTTTCTCCATAATAGGCAATAACGTAGGGTTGATCTGCCTAAGTTTCTATCTAAAAGGTTTTGTGTCATATTTAAAAGGTATTCTATGCTAAATGATGCTAGTATCAATAGTTTCCAAGTATTCATACTTACATGCAAAAACATCAGGAAATTATTTCAACAGTTTGATATATTCATCCCTTCCATTTTCTAACAAACTATTGGACAGTTTAACATATTTGGGTTCCTCTTCAGTGCTTAGATTTCATTATGCCATATATACATTTTCATTATAACCACTCACTTGCACAAAAACATCATTGTTATCAAACAGCCTCTCCAAGGGGACCAATCCTTTAGGAATATGATTTTTTTGGCGCAGGCCAACTTTGGCGAGAATCAAAGAATTTTGAAGGAATCGAAGCAGCATCAGAAAATAGGGGAGTGTGCCAGAAACAAATGAAAAGAAGCACCAGGAAAAGAAGTTACAAAGTGGAAAAACTGTTATAAATCAATTGGAAAGTGGAAAAGCGTTGACTTGGAGAAACAATTGGATTGAGGACCAGGCATGATTAAGTCAAGGAGAAAGAGGACAAACCTAATCCACTTAGGGTTAGGGTTTTTGTAAGGGATTTGTCCCAATTTTTGTATAAGAATAAAGTATTAGGATTGAAAAGGTTGTTGTTGGAAATTTAGTGAGTTAGCCGCTTTAGACAGTCTGATAGTAGAGTGATGAGAAGTTATCATAGTTGTGAGAAATATTTTGATCTGTGGAGATCAAATGTAATGGTGGAAGGAATGTGCAGTGCACATCATTGGATTTTGCACAAAATATGAATAAAGAACCCATCTAAAAAATATTTGTGGGCATCGCCCCAGGGAGGGTGAACCATAGTATATTTTTATTTTGTGCGAATTTATGCAATTTTTTTTATTATAGTTATTTTGGTAAGTTTATGATGAACATGTTAAATGATAAAAGAAATAGCACTGTGCACTAAGAATAAACTAGTGGAATATACAAAATAGCATTAAGTAAATGAATGTCATAGCTAGTGTTTAGATCTTAAGATTATGGTATAGTAGATGATTTTTAATGATCGAATACATGCAGTTATAATGGTTAATGAATTTTGTTGGTCATATATTGTGTTATTGGTAAGCATTAGAGTTAGCATAATATATGGGCATTAGAGGGTTAGAAATTGAGTGGACCTAATGCCTCTGAGAGAGAAACACATCTCATCCCATGGTTGCAGACATCTGAGTCCTGTAGCCACCCATAGAAGCCATCTCGGGTGAGACTGTGCCGTGCACTATGTGCATTGTGTTTCCTTCTGGTATCTAGAAGGATCGATGGTATATGGTTCTGTTGGTAATATTATAGTTACAACCTAGGTCATCGCAAGAGATCAAACCAACAATGGTTTTATTTCCGGTTAGAACTCAAAATATTAGACCAAGAGGGATGCATCATGCAGTATAGTGTGAGGGTTTAAGAAAGGGTATGTTTTTAGGATGAACCCCACGAAAGAGGAGATTGAAAGATGGTTGAAATTTTAGGAACTAGAGTTTTCCCATAAAGATAATAGAAGCTGTAGGTCTAAGCTAAGACAATACCTGGAAAGGTACATATTCAGCGAAATACATGAGAGTTTCTTTAGTGATTTTACCACGCTATTGCAGGAGTGGATAACATGGTTGAAAGATACCCATCCAACGAATATACTTAGATAATTTGAGTGGATAGAATAAAGTATCATGCGGTTGAAAAGGGTGAATAAAAAAATCATGTGCGTAGTAGATTTTTGGCTAGACAACATTGTAGTGGGGTATATCACTAAGTACATAGTAAATACATTGAATTGTTACATTATAGAAAAGAAGGATTTTCTTAAGGGTCCAAGGAAAAGGTACATCATATAGTTTTACACTTCGATCAAGAGACTATTGCATGATAAAGGGGTATTAACCATGGAATCCGAAAGATAAACTACCATACGTGCATGGGGGAGTTAGTGGAAACACTAAGGAAGGTTTGAGATGGAGGGGGAAATGGATAGAGAAGAGAGAAGTAAAGAGAAATATACCATTATGATAGATCAAGAGGATATCTAGGAAATTATGCAGAAGGCAGGAACGACACATAGTGGCAGACCCTACCAATATAAGATTAATAGGAAGAAAAGGGTAGTAGTCGATAGGGAAGGCATGGAAAGTGATGAGGAAGACATAGAGGATCTTCTTGATGTGGAGCACATTGAACAAATATTTCATTCCACATATGAAAGAAAGAATATAGGATATAATGAGGAAGTAGATGCCCTTGTCTAGATCTGAATTAGTGTAGAACCTACAACCCCATGTATGATTAACACAACAACAAAGAAAGAGTTGTTTAGAGAAAAAGTGACTGATGGTTAG
Source organism: Picea abies (assembly GCA_900067695.1). NCBI lineage: Eukaryota > Viridiplantae > Streptophyta > Pinopsida > Pinales > Pinaceae > Picea > Picea abies. The sequence goes on from CBVK0102982906.1 coordinate 8,219, forward strand.
AGGAATTTAGGATATCATAATAGAAGTGAGGGTACAAGTGGAAGTACCAGCAACAATACAGGTAGTGGTACAAGTATAAGTACCAGTAGCAACACCAGTGGGAGTTCAAGTCCGAACAATAGTACATAGATAGTAGTACCACGTGAAATAGTTGCAACACATTCAACAATGGCAGGTGTAGATCCAACGATAATATTACTAGAGTTTCATGGGGATGGGAAAAAATACCCAAAGAAGCACCTATTCATGTGTGAGTGAATATGGGAAGAAAAAAGAATCATTGATGAGGAAACAAAAGTAGTGCAGTTATCCATAACATTCAGAAACTGTGTGTTGGATTAGTACATGAACCTAACAGTAAACAATCCATAGGGTGCATCGGGAATAGTAACAGAGATCAAGTAGGCACTAATCACTGAGTTTCATAGGCCGAAATCAGAGGATCAATTTATGAATGAGATTATTAAGGTTAGACAAAAACTAGGAGAATCCATATGAGAAATTGATCCTAAGTTCAATCCATTGAAAGGTAAAACGAGGTATCCCATTTCTGACATGTAGCACATAAAATTATTTATAAATTCTCTATTACCACTCTTTAAATATCCATTGAGACAACAAAAATTTCAAAAACAAGAAGATGAACTGCAAGCAGCAATGTAGTTATAGGAGAATCAGTATAAGAATATAGATCCAGCTATAGAGGAGATGAAGGAAGACCTGAATAAGTTGACAGTACAATTGAACCAGAACAAAAGTAGGGAGAAAATAGAAGTAATGTATTTTACCTTATGTAGATCAGAAGGACACCACAAGAACGAGTGTCCGAAATTTGCGCAGTACCTAGGCGTAGGGATGCCAAATCCATTTCCTACAGGAGGGCCTTGGTGTGAAATATGCAAGACAAATGGGCATGATCCTTATCACTTCCCTATAATGCTGAAATACAAGAAAGAATCGAAGAGTACTTTCTGTAACTTTTGTAAGTCAGTAGGAAATGAAGACAAAAATTGTAGAACTCTAGAGTTAATGAAGGAAAGAACCTCATATGCATACATGATGTAGGTTGAGTTGATGGAAGGACATATTGCGCCACAGCTTGGCAATGCACAAGAATTTCAATAAGTTCCACATTTTCAGAAAATCCCATAGTATAATCAGGCACCACAATATCATCAACATAACATGGATCCACAACGAAACATAGGAGGATTCAGAGGGAGAGTAAGAGGAGGAATGGGCAGATGCAGAGGGCCTATTATCTGTCAAAATTTTCAATAGCAAGGACGCTATGCTAGATATTTTCCCCAACTAGTAGCAACATGTATGTATTGTCGTGCAACAGATCACGTGACAGAAGAGTGGTTAAAGTTAATGACAAAGATCCAAGAGAAGAGGAATCTAAATAACCAAAATTTTCAATGGATTGCTACATAAATAAGGGATCCTAGAAGGAACATCAATATAGTGACTAGAGGAGGAGTTAAGATCGGAGTAGATGCACAGGATTAGAAGAAGGGATCTCGATGTTGGATTCATAAGAACACTCAGCCACATCAATAGTTTGATGCAAATAATGAGAAGAAAACTTTCAAGGAAGAAAATAAGGAATTTCTGAAGGAGAATGAATCCTCCACATCAAACGCTACACTGAGGTATGATACTCCTATTTTTTATATGCCTTAGTATTTGGATCATACTTACAAAGGAGAACAAACAAAGAAAGTAAGTAATTTAAATAATTTCCTGATGTCTTGCTTTAAATTAATTAATGATAAGAATGCCATGTATTTGTTTAAAAATATTCTTGTGAAATATAGCATAGAAGAAGGGATAGGAACATAACCAAATAAGATAAATAAGGTCAATATAAATAAAAGAACTAGTATATATTTCAGATTGAATGAAAATATAGGAGACTTTAATATGGGAAATGTTATCCTAGACTTA
>CBVK0102982933.1:0-25181 GCA_900067695.1 Picea abies
GAGAACCTCTTGTTGGTGCCCTATGTGGTCCTCCACTACTTGAACCTTTGTAGTCCCTTTCAAGGGAGATGTTATGGATGGAGGATGATATCCATAAAGTGCCAGAAATGGGGACATTTTTGATGAAGTATGGAAGGCTGTGTTATACCACCATTTTGCCAAGGGAAACCCCTCAACCTATTGTGTATTTTTATCGGATGCAAAGAAACAAACATATACTTATATACATTTATCACAATCTCAGTTTTCCCATAATATTGAGGATGTTAAGATGAGTTGTGAGCCAATTGTGTACCCAAACAAGAAAATAATAGAGTCCAAAAATTTCTAGTGAAAATTGGATCTTTGTCACTTACAATAATCTTAGGGACTCCACATAGATTTTGAATTAATTCCATAAATGTTCTCCTTTAAAGTGACCTCTTGATGGTGCCGAATGACCCAACAAAAATAAGGGGTACTCCCCAATACAAAGTCCCAATTAGACCATGCATCATTTGGTTTAGGAGACCCATCCAGATTCTGGCTCGACTGCCATTTCTGGTTATTAGGGGTGAGGATGGATGGTTATGAAATGTAAAGATGTATATGAAAACTATGTATGAAAGGAAATCTAATCTACTTCTATTCTATTCTATCCTATCCAAGCTAGGAGAGAGTTATCGTAACCGAATGAGTTGTATTGAAACTAAAATTTGTTGGAAAATTCACTCATATAGCTGTATTCAAGATTCAAAGTTAGAAATATATGCATGCAGAATATATGTAATCGGAAAATTCCAAACTATATTATCCACATACATCACAACTCATATACACATGACATATAAAAGATAAAGAGAAATAAAAATATTGCAAAAGAGATATAGATTTCATTAGATTAGTCTATAATCAAACACATCCTTACAGTCCATGTGAACGTCATACATTCTGCCTGAAATAGTTCAAAACAAAACAACAACACATGTAAGTTTTTCTCTCTTTTATAAAGTTGGCCCGGAGGGCTTCTCAATTTTCATTAACCAATATTTTCTCCAAAAAAGTTCTAGAGTGTATACAAAGCTTGAATATCCGCTTCAAAGTGGGTCTCTTCCCATATTTATATTATTTTTCCTAACTCCCTTGTGACTTTTTGTTCCCCCCCCAAGAAACTATTACAAAAGGCGAGATTTTGGCTTCCTTTCCTAGGATTGTGACACATGTGGGGAAAAAGAAAAAACTGAGGATAGTTGGAAAAAGACAAAATAGGATGTAGTTGACAACAATTTCAGATTTCTATTTTGTCTTTTATCGTGGACTCTTGTCCCATATGTATGTTGTCCAAATTTTTAGTTGATCATACAAAGATACATGTCTACAATATGCTATCTCTTCTAGGGTAGTTGCATGCATGGATACAATGTCGTCGAGGGTATGAATATCCTTTGATAATGTAGCCATGAATGCCTGAACCATAATATGGACTTTAGTCCATTGAATGTGGTGTTGTTCTATTGAGTCCGCTGTCACTTTAGTGGCTAACTCGGTGAGATCCCATCTATGGCTTGTGCTGTCCTGTATCTTGCCGACCAGTTCCTCCATTATGAGGTTCGTTCCAAGCACCTTTAACAGGGGAGTCGACATATCTTGATCAATTCTTGTGGTGCCTTGTGCAATCATGAACATATAATGATTGAGCTAGTTGTTTCCGTGTCTTCCCTTTGTCCCTCTTGCTGACAACTTTCCAATGCATATATGCCTATTTTTCTTTTCTTGAATGAGGGGTGATAGAGCTCGATTGGTGCATCTGGGTTTTTTCTGCAATCCATGTGTCAATACTGTTCATGCCTTCTCAGACAATGTCTAACTGTGTGAGTTTAGTATACACATTTCTATGTTGCTTTATGATGGTGGAGGCTATATCCTGGAATATGTGCATGCATGCATACATGTCAATTATAGCTTCCTCTAATTTTGTCCCGAACTTCTCTATACTTGTCTTGAAGCTTCAAAGGCTTCTCTCATCGATCTTTAATTGATGAATCTTCTCCTACAACTCCTTGATCCTTACTTGTTTTTCGAGGTTTTGTTGCTATAGATTTTAGACATTATCCTATGTGGCATTCATGAAAGTAGAACCAGCGAATGCTATGTCAACTAGATATTTACTGAAATTTCTTGTAATGGGGGTTTGAACGAGAACTGAAATCAGATTCCCCCTCGGTCATTGGTACTTTCTTCACATGGAAACTCCTACACAATCTTGCTTGACACTTTTTTGTACATGAATTTATTTAGGTTGGGTACTTCACTTGATATGAATGGAGTACAAAGTCCCAAACCTAACCCGTTGAGTGATGTATGTCCACTGGTACATGTCATTGATATATTTGGGATATTGATGTCCATTGGATGAACTTCATCATTTCTTGTTTCAACGTCCTTTTGTTGTTCCTCTTCTGCTTCTTTATCGACTGCTTCCTTAGCTTCATTCTCTACTGTTGCCTTCTCTACTGCTTCTTTTTGTTCAACTTCCTTGTGTGCAACTGCCTTGGCTCTTTCTTCTGTAGTGGTTGCTACTGCATTGACTTTGGCCTTGGATTTAGCTTCCTTGACTATATTTCTTTTCTTCTCAGTAATGTCATTTTTTTTCTTCTAGACTTTATCCTTTTTCCTCCTCTTCTTATCTGTTATGAATTCTTCTTCCTCAACAGATATTGATTGCATATATGTGGTTCCAGTGGATCCCTTTTCCACTGTCTCTTCTTCTTTCTTATTTCTGGCCTCTTCTCTTGCTTTCTCTTCATCTGCGAGCCTTCCTATGGGTTTGAATCATATTTATAAGTTGACTTTGCATAGGTCCTTGCGTTGTAATGTATGTAATTCCAAGGCATGCCTAGATTTTTGAAGTGCTCTTAGACAAAATTCTTCGGGTCGTGCTTCCTGAACCTCTCCTCTTTGAAGTGGTATAATAGTAGTATATCCACTTCTTCATGGGACTGTTTTGTGTTAGAAAATAAGTAGGCATCGATGTATAGTGGGAATGGTGTCCATATCAATTTATTATATTTGTAAATAATCCAACCTACCCCATTGATCACAGTTTGATAAGCTACTTCCTGAAGTACTAGCCTGTATAGCATGAACCAAGGAAGAAGATGAGGGGCTTCCATGGCACCATACACCTAGATATACATGCCGTGTTCCATCAAATACCAATCCCCAATCCTCTTGATGTCAATTGTTGCTTTATCAGTCATGCAGGGGGTTGGCGTGAAAAATATGAACTCATATAACGAAGCTAGGAAGTGCTCGCATATCTTCTGGTACTATGCTTTGTACTTATGATTCCAGAGCACTTTGTAGTAAATATGAATGGTTTCATTAGTTGGTTTCCATGCCTAGCCAATCCTTGGGTATTGGTGATCTACACACATGATGTCGATGAGGTATAATGACATATGAAAGCTTGGGAAGGTCATGGGTGGGGCTTCTATGACTATTGTGATGGCCTCCTTTAGGTTTGCTGATAAGATGTCATCCCAGTTGAACGAAAATCCTTTGTCTGCACAATATCAAATCAATGACATATATGATAAGGGGAAATTGGAGGCATCTTACTCCCTATATAGCCTACATAACATGGCCGCTATACATTGATAAGGATTTCATAGCGAAGTTGTGGGATATCCACCGGTGGGTCTGAGTTTGAATTGATTATATCGTTTGTACTAGATACACCATAAATCCTTGGCTATGTGCTTAAGTCGCCAAGAAGTTCGTTGTCTAGCTTCTTGGTCCCTTTCTCCAAGTGATAGAATTTGAATAAGTCTTCAGGACGAAATGACGCAGTGGGTTCTCCCCTAGCATTACAAGTGTACATATTCCCCAAGTCCATGTGCTTTAGTATCCAGGTAATGACGTTAGCACAAGGGAATACAACAATGTGAGCTACAATTATGTGAATTTGAATTTTATGATGTTCTTGAAAATCCTTAGTTTGTCCCGGTCCTTTGCATCAGTGGAGAAGTTTTGTTTTTTGAACATTTGATATATATTGCCCCATCTTAGAACATATTCTCCTTTTTTGAAAAATATAGAAGTGTCATTGTATGATGCCCCGACAATGTTTGACTCATCTTTGATCTATCAATTACTTCCGAAAGCCTCGATTGTAGGTGCCTTGCTGGTTGTTTTCTCCCTCGAAGACATATTTGAACCTACAAAGTATAAATGAGATCAATGGAAGGACAAAATCATAACTGATACATATATGTCCAAAAATAATTTTCCTAAGTATATCATACGAAATACCCAAAGAATCACCAGTGTTGATGATGGGTAGCATATCGTCATCTGATGATGATAGTATACTAGTAGGCATGGTGGACACTTTGATAAACGCTGTAGAGGAGACCACTTTTTAAAAAGGTCTAGAATTTTGAGACAGGATAAATTTTTACAAAATTCTCTGATGTTTATCAAAGGAGTTAATAGAAAGTGTGTAGATAGGTCTATTTGTATACAAGAGGAGTTAATATGAAGGACTCATATGTGAATCAAGAGAATTCCCGAGAAGGGTACTGATAACATCGAATAAGGTTGTAGAAAAGTATCCGATGAACTGGTAAAAATTTAGCGAAGTGTTGAGCTTGCAAGAGTGGAAACCAATGATGTAGCATTAACTTATCTCATGATATTGGAGAAGTTCATGTCAACTCCTCCAGTCAAAATTAGAGAAATTCATTCTAATTGGGCTATTTGCTACTAGTGAGGTTGGCAACAAATCCTTCGGTAGAATCCAGAGGATTTAAAGTTAAAATTATTGAATGAACCAGAGACGTTGATGTGAAACAGGATGGTTAAATCCAGAATGTTTGGTAGTAATACCCCCGGTTTACACAGTATATTATAGAAATTGGTTAAGTCTTGTGCTATGGGTTTTAGCTTGATTTATGAGATAGAAATCTAAGTTTGTTAGAGGATGTATCTTCCTTGTTTTTGAGGGATTTCAAAAAGGCTTAAGGAGATTAGGGTTTGTAGGGTTGTCCCCTAGTTGAGGTTGTGACTAGATTGGGTTCGCAGTAGGGGCATAACACTAGATAACAAACAAATACAAGAACATAGCTAGATTAGGTTGATGCCATAATGTTGAGTCAGTTCGTTGGTCGGTCATTTAGAAGTCGTTTACGACCTACCAGATTTCCCAGGCTATATACCACTGTGGAAAAGTATGAATGCTGAGAAGGTGGGGGACAAGGAGTAAAGGTAGGTCAAAAGGGCTAGAGATGCTAAGGGAGCGAGGAAAGAAGGGGTTGGAGGTTACATAGTTGCTCAATAGGTTTAATTCCCCTTTTAAATTCATGAAAAAAACTAACCCTAATATTCAAACCAACCTTATCATTACAATGTTTCCAGGTGGGTTAGGGATTACCTAAAGACATGCCGTGTGGAAGGTATTGATAGGTTGAGGGTGACAAATATTAGGGATTGAAATTTCATTTTTTGCATTCTACTCCCCTTTTCCTGGGGCTCAATATAACAATAGATAAGAGTTGGGGGGGTGAGTGTCTATTTATAACTTTTGGGTGCTAAATGCAATAAATGTCAAAAGGATGGAAAAGGGATTAAATCATTAATTTTCATGAGAAGTCCTTCTGTACATAGTGAAGGACTTCATGGGAATTCCTTTGGTGTATACCGGAGGAATTGACACAAATTGTAACAATTCTCGTCAGAGGATCAAATCACAACTCCTTAGGTTTGACTGGAGGAGTTAATATAAAGTTGCACAATGGAAAGAAATAATCTTCGGAGAGAATTGCATGAAGCTCACCGATGGTTACCAAAGATTTAGGAACAATCCAGGTGGATATTGGTTGTCACCCACCTATTCCAACTAGCTCAAAACAATCTTTAGGCAATTTACTATCTTTAACAATTTTTCGGTTCCTAAACTTGTGGGGCCATTTTGAGGGCCTAGATGAAGTTTTTTTGCTATTTAGAATCTCAATAAAAAACAAAGGCCCTCATTCAACTCCCAAAATGAATATCTTTGTCGATACCTTTCCAACGAGCTATCGTGTGCCCAAAACGAATATCGTATGCCAAAGTTACACCTTTGGGAAGTTGATACACCAAACTACCCAAAATGGGGTCCACAAAATTGTTGGCTTTTAATCTTCCAGGGTTAAGGTTTTGGATTTTCTTTATGTTAAAAAGGCCTTTGGAGCCTCATTGTAATAATCATCTTTTTGCGAATGTGAGTAACCATCACATCTCTTCTTAGAGATAAGTTTCCACCATTCTAGTGAGACTTTCACTCTGTATTTCTATAGTTTTGTACATTTCGCTCATTAATAGAAATTGTGTATTACTGTATATTTGTTCGCCTTGTTATATATCCGATATATATATTTTATATTATTGTCTCTCTTGCAATATCTTTGTATATTTCTATGTTATATCCCCGCTCTCATTTCGTCCCGAAAATAATCAGGATTAGTGGTATCAGAGCTGGTTGCTCTTGATTATTTTTCAGTGCATGTCTCCGACGAGGTCCAAGTATAGAAAGTTGGGTCTCGAGATTGTCTCTCTTGAGGAAAATCACTCTCACACACCCAAGAAACCCTCCATGGCGGAAGAAAAGAAAAACGACGGAGAAAAATATTCTATCAATTTGTTGCTTGAGCAAGCTCTCACACGACAAAGGGACGAAATGATGGAGAATTTTTCCCACATCCTTCGACGCCTGTCGATAAAAGCAGGAACATATTTCTCAAGCAACCACTTTGGAAGAACCTCTCCTTTCAAGGTACAAGTCAATTTTGATATTCCCGTATTGAAGGTCAGAGATGCAGATGCCTTAGAAAAATGGTTAAATCTGCTAGAAGGTTATTTCTCTATTTAGAATTTTTTTGACATGGAAAATATCACCTTCGCACTCCTTAAAAATATCCCCCATGTCAAACATTGGTGGGAAACTTACTGGGAGAAAAGTTCTGTAGAGGAGTCTGGAATATATTGGGCCAAGCCCACTTGGTATGTTTTTGTGGATGCGGTCAAAGAACAATATTACCCTGTTGGTAACTATGGCGATCAATACATGAGATGGACCATACTGTGACAAGAGAGGGGCCAAACAATGCCGAAGTTCACAAATAATTTCCATACCTTGCAAACCAGGCTGGGAATCAAAGACTCCGATTGACATATGGTTCTGAAATATCACAAGGCTCTCCATATGTACATCCAAACCGAAATGGATTTCCTGGACATGTCATCACTGGGAGCTTCCTATCGTATGCTGTCAAAATCGAGCAGAAATTTAGGCACCAAAACAAATGAGAGTTCAAGTCTGGAAATCTACAAAAACCAAAGTATGATAAAGATGAATCTAACAAACAAACTCCCGAAAATGAGTCCAAGCCACGAGAAAAGAAGGGTCATGAGAAAATGAAGAAGGAGACTGGAAAGTGGTGTGATTTACACAAAATCCCCTGACACATTAAATGATGAATGTCGCTCAAAAAAATCATTGGTGGCCGAGATCAAAGAAAAGGATTTGAACCCCAATTCATAATCCGATTAAGAAAATAATGGGATAAGACATATCATTGATGCAGACCCCACTGTTACTATCATGACCGAAAAAATTCAACCAGAACAACCAACATATATTGAAGAGGGGGAGCGCCTATTTCATTCATAGATGTGGGTGAAGGGAAACCTGTTGCAATTCATTTTTGATAGTGAAATCTAGAAGAACCTCATCTCAACAGAGGTCGTCAAACAATTGGGATTGTTGACAACACCACACTCACAACCATACAACTTCGGGTGGCTTTGCCAAGGATGAGATCTTTGTGTCAGCCAACAATGTTGATTTTCAAATGACATCCATCCCTTCAAGGATGAGGTATTATGTGATGTTTCCCCATTGGATGTACGTAATGTTCTTTTGGGCTAGCCATATATGTGGAAGCACCATGCTATTTATGAGTCTCGACCCTGTAGTGTCATTGTTACTCTGGGGGGTCATCTCTACAAGATACAAGAGGTAGTTACAACTACTATCACACCTAAACAATGTCCCAATGTAGTATCTCATACTACAAAATTCAGATTCTTCACAATCTGTTCAAAAGATGAACATAAGGACACTACAACCACTGCAACCTCTGTCCAAACAACTTCTATCCAGCAGAAACATGTCGACAAGATTGAAGAAAAGCACAAAGATTCCTTCTACACACAATAATCTCATGTAGCTAGACCGGTTACAAAGGTCCAACCCTTCCAACATCAGGTTCTCAACAAGTTTCCACAAGCCAAGCAACACAACTTCTCTAGCAAGGCAAGCAAGTCACCAAGGTTCAGATTCACCAAACGCTTTCCCCTCTCCCCCAAAAACTCAACACAATGGGGACCATTGCTTCCTAAGGAGGGAGGATTGATCTAGGTGGACATTGGTGGCCACCCACCTATTCCAACTGACTCAAAACAATCTTATGGAAATTTACTATTTTTGGTATTTTTTCGGTTCCATAACATCCAGGGTCATTTTGAGGGCCTAGATGAAGTTTTTTTTTTGCAATCAAGAACCTAAAATAATAATCAAAGGCCTTATATTATATCCAAAAAATAATTTCCTCATTGACACCTTTCCAACAAGCTATCACACACCCCAAACAGAGATCATATGCAAAATTTACGCCCCCAGGAAGTTGATACACCAAACTACCCAAAATGGGGTCCACAAAAGTGTTGGATTTTCATCTTCTGGGGTTAGGGTTTTGAATTTTTTTTATGTTAAAAAGGATTTTGGAGCCTCATTGTAATATTAATTTTCTTGCAAATATGAGTAGCCGTCACATCTCTTCTCGGAGATAAGCTGTCAACATTCTAGTGAGTCTTTCACTCTATATTTCTACAGTCTTGTACATTTTTATCTTTAATAGGAATTGTGCATTACCGTATATTTGTGCCTCTTTTTATATATCCGATATATCTATGCTATATTATTGGATCTCTTGCAATATATCTATATATTTCTTTGTTATATCTCTACTCTCATTTATTTTCGAAAATAATCCAGATTAATGGTATCTGAGCAGACTGCTCTTGATCGTTTCTCAGTGCATGTCCTCGATGAGGTTCAAGTATAGCAAGTTGGGTCTTGAGCTTGAATCTCTTGAGGAAAATCAGTCTCTCATTCCCAAGAAACCCTCCATGGCGGAAGAAAATAAAAACAACGGAGAAGAAGATTCTATCAATATTTGCTTGAGCAAGCTATCAGATGACAAAGGGATGAAATGATGGAGAATTTTTTCCACATCCTTCAACATTTATCGATAATAATAGGCACATCTTCATCAAGAGACCAGTTTGGAAGCACCTCTCCTTTCAAGGTAGAAGTCAATTTTGATATTCTTGTATTTGAAGGTCAGATAGATGTGGATGCTCTAGAAAAATGGTTAAATTTGCTAGAAGGTTATTTCTCTATTCACAAATTTTCTGACAGGGAAAATATCACCTTCACACTCAAGGCTCTCCCCCATGTCAAACATTTGTGGGAAACTTACTAGGAGAAAAGTTTGAAAGAGGAGTTTGGAATATATGGGGCCGAGCCCGCTTGGGATATTTTTATGGATGTGGTCAAGGAACAATATTACCCTGTTGGTAACTATGATGACCAATACATGACATAAACCACATTGTGTTAAGAGAGGGGCCAAAAAATGCCAGAGTTCACAAATAATTTCCATACCTTGTGTACTAAGCTGGGTATCAAAGACTCCGAGCGACATCGACTTCTGAAATACTGTGGGGCTATACATAGGTACATCCAAATTGAAATGGATTTCCTGGACATCTCTAGACTGGGAGTTGTCTATCGATATGTTTTCAAAATCTATCATAAATTTAGGCACCATAAAAAACGAGAGTTTAGGTCTGCAAATCCACAACAACCAAAGTATGATAAAGACGACTCTAACAAACAACCTCCTAAAAACCAGTCCAAGCCACAAAAAAACAATGGTCATGGGAAGACGAAGAAGGGCATTAGAAAGTGGTGTGATTTCCACAAAAGACCTTGACACAAAAATGATGGATATCACTCAAAACAATAATTGGTGGTCGAGATCAAAGAAAATGAGCCAAACCTTGATTCAAAATCTGATTCAGAAAATAATGGGAGAAGATAGATCATCGACGCAGACCACACTGTTATTGTCGCGATCACAACAATTCAACTAGAAGAACCAAGAGATCCTAAAGAGAGTTATCACCTCTTTCATTCATAGATGTGGGTGAAGGGGACCCCTTTGCATTTCACTGTTGATAGCGGAAGCCAAAATAAACTCATCTCAGTAGAGGTCGTCAAACAATTGGGATTTTTGACAATACCACACTTGCATCCATACAACATTAGGTGGCCTTGCTAAGGACAAGATCTCCATGTAAAATAGCAGTTCCGATTGTCATATGACATCCAACCCTTAAAGGATGAGGTATTATATGATGTTGCCCCGCTGGATGTCTATGATGTTCTTTTGGGCCAACCATATATGTGGAAGTGCCATGCTATTTATGATTTTTGACCCCGTAGTGTCATTGTTACTCTAGGGGGTCATCTCTATAGGATACCAGAGGTAGTTCCAACTACTTTCCCACCTAAACAGTGTCGCAAGGTAGTATCTCATACTACAAAATTCAACTTCTTCACAATCTGTTCAAAAGGTGAATAGAAGGACACTACAACCACTGCATGCTCAGTCCAAGAACCTTCTATCTAACAGAAGCAGGTCGACAAGATTGAAGAAAAGAACAAATATTATCCAGACCTATTACAAAGGTCTAACTCTTCCAACATCAGGTTCTCAACATCTTTCCACAAGCCAAACAACAAAACTTCTCCAGCAAGGCAAGCAACTCACCAAGTTTCAAATTAAGAAAATGCTTCCCCCTCTCCCCTAGAAACTCAATGCAATGGATACCATTTCTTCCTAAGGAGGGGTAATTGATCCAGGTGGATATCGATGGCCACCCACCTATTCCAACTGGCTAAAAACAATCTACTGGAAATTTACTATTTTTAGCAGTTTTTCGATTCCTAAACTTTCGGGGTCATTTTGAGGGCCTAGATGAAGTTTTTCGCGACCGGGAACCCCAATTATATTTAAAGGTTCTGAATGAGCCCCCAAAATGAATATCCTAGTCAATACATTTCCAATGAGCTATCGTGTGCCCAAAACATAGATCGTATGCCAAAGTTACGCCCCTGGGAAGTTGATACACCAAACTACCCAAAATGGGGTCCACAAAACTATTGGCTTTTCATCTTCTGGGGTTAGGGTTTTGGATTTTCTTTATGTTAAAAAGGCCTTTGGGGCCTCATTTTAATAATCATATTTTTGCGAATGTGAGTAGCCATCACATCTCTTCTCAGAGAAAAGTTGCCACCATTCTAGTGGGTTTTTCACTATGTATTTCTACAGTTTTGTACATTTCGCTCATTAATAGAAATTGTGTATTATTGTATGTATGTGCCTCTTGATATATATACGATATATATTTGTTATTTTATTGGATCTCTTGCAATATATTTTTATATTTCTGTGTTATATCTCCGCTCTCATTTCGTGCCGAAAATAATCTGGATCAGTGGTATTAGAGGAGGATGCTCTTGATTGTTTTTCAGTTCATGTCCCTGAAGAGGTCTGAGTATATAAATTTGGGGCTCGAGCTTATCTATATTGAGGAGAATCACTCTCGCACTCCCAAGAAACGATCCATGGTGGAAGAAAATAAAAACGACAAAGCGAGAGATTCTATTAATCTGTTGCTTGAGCAAGCTCTCACGTGACTGAGGGACAAAATGATGGAGAATTTTTCCCACATCCTTCAATGCCTGCTGTTAACAACATGAACGTTTTCATTAAGTGGAAAATTTGGAAGCACCTTTCCTTTCAAGTTACAAGTCAATTTGTATATTCCTGTATTTGAAGGTCAGATAGATGGAGAGGTGCTAGAAAAATGTTTAAATTTGATAGAAGGTTATTTCTCTTTTCACAATTTTTCTGACAGGGAAAATATCATCTTCGCACTCCTTAAGTCTCTCCCGCATGTCAAAAATTGGTGTGAAACTTACTGGGATAAAATTTCCACAGAGGAGTCTGGAATATATGGGGCCGAGCCCACTTGGAATTTTTTTTGTTGATGTGGTCGAGGAACAATATTACCGTGTTTGTAAATATGATGACCAATACATGAGATTGATCACACCGTAGAAAGAGAGGAGCCAAATAGTTCCGGAGATCATAAATAATTTCCATACCTTCCGCACCAAGCTGAGTATCAAAGACTCTGAGTGACATCTAGTTTTGAAATACCATGGGGCTCTCCATAGGTACATCTAAAATGAAATGGATTTCTTGGACATCTCATCACTAGAAGCTGACTATCAATATGTTGTCAAAATCGAGTAGAAATTTAGGCACTAGAACAAATGAGAGTTCAAGTCTGCAAATTTGCGACAACCAAAGTATGATAAAGATGGACCTAACAAATAGCCTCCCAAAAGCCAGTCCAAGCCACAGGAAAAAAACGATCACGGGAAGATGAATAAGGACACTTGAAAGTGGTGTGATTTACATAAAATACCCTAGCACAACACTAATGAATGTCTCTCAAAACAATCATTGGTGTTCGAGATAAAAAAAAGCAGCCGAACCTCGACTCAAAATCTAATTCAGAAAATAATGGGAGAAGACAGATCATCGACACAAACCTCACTGCTACTGTTGTGACTGCAACAATTGAACCAGAAGAACCAATGGATCCTGAAGAGGGGGAGCGCCTATTTCATTCACATATGTGGGTGAAGGGGACCCCATTTCATTTCATTGTTGATAGTTGAAGCCAAAAAACTTCATCTCAGTAGAGGTTGTCAAAAAGTTGGGATTGTCAACAACTCCACACCGCTAGCCATACAACATCAGGTGGCTTCGCCAAGGACAACATCTTCATGTCAATGAGTAGTGATGATTTTAATATGACATCCATCCCTTCAAGGATGATGTATTATGTGATGTTTCCCCGCTGGATGCTATGATGTTCTTTTGGTCCAGCCATATATGTGGAAGCACCATGCTATTTATGAGTCTCGACCCCGTAGTTTCATTGTTACTCTGGGGGGTCATCTCTATAGGATACCATAGGTAGTTCCAACTATTGTCCCAACTAAAGGTAGTATCTCATACTACAAAATTCAACTTCTTCACAATCTGTTCAAAAGGTGAACATAAGGACACTACAACCATTGCAGCCTTAGTCCAAGCACCTTCTATCTAGCAGAAGCAGGTTGAAAAGATTGAAGAAAAGAGAAAATATTCCTTCTACATACAATCATCTCATGTATCCAAACTGGTTACAAAGGTCCAATCCTTCCAACATTAGGTTCTCAATGTCTTTCCATAAGCCAAGAAACACAACTTCTCTAGCAAGGCAAGTATCTCACCAAGGTTCAGATTCAGCAGATGCTTTCCCCTCTCCCCCGAAAAATTAATGAAATGGATACCATTTCTTACTAAGGAGGGAGGATTGATCCAGGTGGATATTGGTGGCCACCCACCTATTCCAACTGGTTCAAAACAATCTTCTGGCAATTTACTATTTTTAGCAGTTTTTTGGTTCCTAAACTTACAAGGCCATGTTGAGGGAATCGATGAAGTTTTTCATGATCGAGCACCTTGATTATATATAAGGCTCTCATTAAGCCCCCAAAATTAATCTCCTCATTGATACATTTCTAACGATATATCATGCGCCCCAAGCAGAGATCGTAGGCCAAAGTTACACCCTTAGAAAGTTGATACACCATTACCCAAAATGGGGTCCACAAAACTGTTGGATTTTCATCTTCCAAGGTTAGGGTTTTGGATTTTATTTATGTTAAAAAGGCCTTTGGTTCCTTATTGTAATAATAATCTTCTTGCAAATGTGAGTAGCCGTCACATCTCTTCTCAGAGATAAGCTTCCACCATTCTAGCAAGTCTTTCACTCTGTATTTCTACAGTTTTGTACATTTCGCTCATTAATAAAAATTGTGTATTATTGTATATCTGTGCCTCTTGTTATATATCTGATATATCTCTAATATATTATTTTATCTATTGTAATATCTCTATATATTTTTGTGTTATATCTCCGCTCTCATTTTGTGCCGAAAATAATCCAGATTAGTGGTATGATAGTAGGCTGCTCTTGATAATTTTTCAGTGCATGTCCCCAAGGAGGTTCGAGTATAGCAAGTTGGGTCTCCAGCCACTACTACATATGACCAAATTTTCCATGTTTTTTTTTTGCTATTGCCACACAAATTCGTCGCACTTTCCACGAAGGCAAAGACTATTTTTCGTGGAACTTTTTTCGTCACAATAGCCACGCACTAGGTATTCGTGGAAACAACGACAACATAAGCCCGCCACGTGTCATCATTCTAAAGATAGGTTTACCTTAAAAATAATGGCAATAGCGATGAAACATCATGGAAATAGTGACACAAAAGCGTAACAAAGTATGCAATAATCGTTGCTATAGCGACGAACTTTTGTGGCAATATCGAAGAAAATCCCGCCCAATTTAAAAAAAAATGTAAATAATTGAAACATGAAAAAATTTTGTGGAATAATACGTCGATATTTACTAGTGAGCTTGTATCTCTTGAGTACAATCTCTCTCGCACACCCAATAAATCCTCCATGGCGGAAGAAAATAAAAACAATAGAGTAGAAGATTCTATCAATCTATTGCTTGAGCAAGCTCTCACGTGACAGAGGGATGAAATGATGGAGAATTTTTCCCACATAGTTCAACACCTACTGATAACAACATACATGTCTTCACCAAGTGACCACTTTGAAAGCATCTCTCCTTTCAAGGTATAAGTCAATTTTTATATTCCTGTATTTGAAGGTCGGATAGATGAGAATGCTCTAGAAAAATGGTTAAATCTGCTAGAAGGTTATTTCACTGTTCACAATTTTTCTGACAGGGAAAAGATAACAATGGGGCTGAGCGCACTTGGGATTTTTTTTGTGGATGCGGTCAAGGAACAATATTACCATGTTGTTAACTATGACAACCAATACATGATATGGACCACACTGCGGCACGAGAGGGCCCCGAGGAAAAACAATGTTGGAGTTCACAAATAATTTCCATACCTTATGCACTAAGCTAGGTATCAAAGACTCTGAGTGACATCTGGTTCTAAAATATCACGGGGCTATGCATAGGTACATCTAAACTGAAATGGATTTCCTGGAAATCTCATAACTAGGATCATCCTAGCGATATGTTTTTAAAATCGAGAAGAAATTTAGGCACTAGAACAAATGAGAGTTTGGGTCTGCAAGTCTGCAACAACCAAAGTATGATAAAGATGGCCCTAACAAACAACCTCCTGAAAACGAGTCCAAGCCACAGGAAAATAAGGGTCACATGAAGATGAAGAAGGAAACTAGAAAGTGGTGTGATTTCCACAAAATCTCCTGGCGCAACACTGATGAATTTCGCTCAAAACAGTCATTGGTGGCCGAGATCAAAGAAAAGGAGATAAACCCGAGTTTAAAATTTGATTAATAAAATAATGGGAGAAGAAAAGTAATCGACGTAGACCTCATTGCTACTATTGCGATCACAACACTTCAACTAGAAGAACTGGCAGATCCTGAAGAGAGGGAGCACCTCTTTCATTCACATATGTGGGTGAAGGGTACCTCATTGCATTTCATTGTTGATAGCAGAAGCTAGAAGAACCTCTTATCAGCGGAGGTCGTCAAATAGCTAGGACTGTCAACAACGCCACACCCGCAACCATACAACATGGGGTGGCTTCGCTAAGGATGAGATCTCCGTGTCAACCAACAGTGCTGATTGTCATACAACATCCAACCCTTTAAGGATGAGGTATTATGTGATGTTTCCCCGCTAGATGTTTGTGATATTATTTTGGGCTATCCATATATGTGGAAGCGCCATGCTATTTATGAATCTCTGCCCCGTAGTGTCATTGTTACTCTGAGGGTTCATCTCTATAGGATACCAGAGGTAGTTCCAATGATTGTCCCACCTAAATAGTGCCGCAAGGTAGTATCTCATACTACAAAATTCAGCTTCTTCACAATCTGTTCAAAAGGTGAACAGACTGACAATGCAACCACTGCAGCCTTAGTCCAAACACCTTCTATCTAGAATAAGCAGGTCGACAAGATTGAAGAAAGTCACAAATATTCCTTATACACATAGTCATATCATGTATCCAGACCGATTACACAGGTCAAACCCTTCCAACATCAGGTTCTCAACAACTTTCCACAAGCCAAGCAACACAAATTCTCCAGGAAGGCAAGCAACTCACCAAGGTTCAGATTCAACAAACGCTTTCCCCTCTCCTTCAGAAACTCAACAAAATGGAGACCATTTCTTCCTAAAGAGGGAGGATTGATCCAGGAGGATATTTATGGCCATCCACCTATTCCAATTGGCTCAAAACAATCTTCTAGAAATATACTATATTTAGTAGAATTTTTGATTCCTAAACTTCTGGGGCCATTTTGAGGGCCTAGATGAAGTTTTTTCATGATCAGGAACCTTGATGAAGGTTCAAAGTGCTCTTTGACCTCTCAATATGAATCTCCTCATTGATACCTTTCCAATGATCTATCATACGCCCCAAACGAAGATCGTATGCCAAATTTACGCCCTCGAGATGTTGATACACCAAACTACCCAAAATAGGGTGCACAAAACTGTTGGATTTTCATCTTTCAGGGTTAGGGTTTTGGATTTTCTTTATTTCAAAAAATCCTTTGGAGCCTCATTGTAATAATCCTCTTCTTGCAAATGTGAGTATCTGTCACATCTCTTCTCAGAGATAAGATGCCACCATTCTAGTGAGTCTTTCACTCTATATTTCTACAATTTTGTACATTTCAGTCATGAATAGAAATTGTGTATTACTTTATATCTATGCCTCTTGCTATATATCCGATATATATTTTTTATATTATTGGATCTCTGGAAATATATCTATATATTTATGCTTTATATCTCCGTTCTCATTTTGTGCTGAAAATAATCGGGATCAGTGGTATCAGAGCAGAATGCTCTTGATCGTTTTTCAGTGCATGTCCCCGACAAGGTCTGAGTATAGAAAGTTGGGTCCCAAGCTTGTCTCTCTTGAGGAAAATTTCTCTCACACGCCCAAGAAGTTATCCATGGCGGAAGAAAATAAAAACAACGAAGTAAAAGATTCTATCAATCTGTTTCGTGAGCAAGCTCTCACGCAACAGAGGGACAAAATGATGGTGAATTTTGCCCACATCCTTCAATGCTTAGCAATAAAAGTAGACACGTCTTCATCAAGCGACCACTTTGGAAGCTCCTCTCCTTTCAAGGTACAAGTCAATTTTGATATTCCTGTATTTGAAGGTCAAATAGATTTTATTTCCCTAGAAAAATGGTTAAATCTGCTAGAAGTTTATTTCTCTATTCACAATCTTTTCCAACGGGGAAAAGATCACCTTCGTACTCCTTAAGGCTCTCCCCCATGTCAAACATTGGTGGGAAACTTATTGGGAGAAAATTTCCACAGAGGAGTCTGGAATATATGGGGCCAAACCCACATGGGATATTTTTATGCATGCAGTCAAAGAACAATATTACCCTGTTGGTAACTATGACGACCAATACATAAGATGGACCACACTAAGGAAAGAGAGGGGCCAAACAATGTTAGAGTTCAAAAATAGTTTCCATACATTGTGGACCAAGTTGGGTATCAAAGACTCTGAGCGACATCTGGTTCTAAAATACTTCAGGGCTCTACATAGGTACATCCAAACCAAAATGGATTTCCTGGACATCTCATCATTGCGAGATGCCTATCGATATGTTGTCAAAATTGAGTAGAAATTTAGGCAGCAGAACAAAAAAGAGTTCGGGTTTGCAAATACTTAACAACCAAAGTATGATAAAGACAACCGTAAAAAACAACTTATTGAAAACCAGTCCAAGCCACACAAAAAGAAGGGTCACAGGAAGACAAAGGACACTGGAAAGTGGTGTGATTTCCACTAAAGCCCCTGGCACAACACTGATGAATGTCACTCAAAACAATCATTGGTGGCCAACATCAAAGAAAATGTGCTGAACCCCGATCATAATTTGATTTAGAAAATAATGGGAGAAGACAGATCATCGATGCATAACCCACTGCTAATGTCATGACCACAACAATTCAACCAAAAGAACCAATAGATTCTGGAGAGTGGGAGTGCCTCTTTCATTGACTGATGTGGTTGAAGGGGACCCTGTTGCATTTCATTGTTGATAGCGAAATTCAAAAGAATCTCATCTCATCAGAGATCGTCAAACAGTTGGGATTGTTAATGACACCACACCCATAACTATACAACATGGGGTGGCTTCGTCATGGACCATATCTCTATGTCATTAAATAATGTCGATTGTCATATGACATCCAACCCTTCAAGGATGAGTTATTATGTGATGTTTCTCTGCTGGATGTCTATGATTTTATATATGTGCCTCTTGTTATATATCCTATATATCTATATTATATTATTGACTCTCTTGCAATATCTCTGTATATTTCTATGTTATATCTTCACTCTCATTTCGTGCCGAAAATAATTTGGATCAGTGGTATCAGAGTAGGATGCTCTTGATTGTTTTTCAGTGCATGTCCCCGACGAGGTGCAAGTATAGAACGTTGGGTTTCAATCTTATATCTCTTGAGGAAAACCTCTCTCGCACGCCCAAGAAACCCTCCATGGCTGAAGAAAAGAAAAATGATGGAGCATAAGATTCTATCAATCTGTTGCTTGATAAATCTCTCACGCGACATAGGGATGAAATGATGGATAATTTTTCCCCCATCCTTCGACGTCTGTTGATAACAACAGACATGTCTTCATCAAGCGACCACTTTGGAAGCACCTCTCCTTTCAAGGTACAACTCAATTTTGATATTCCCGTATATGAAAGTAATATAGATGTGGATGCCCTAGAAAAATGGTTAAATATGCTAGAAGGTTATTTCTCTGTTTACAATTTTTTTGACAGGTAAAAGATCACCTTCGCACTCCTTAAGGATCTCCCCCATGTCCCACATTAGTGGGAAACTTACTAGCAGAAAAGTTCCACGTAGGAGTCTGGAATATATGCGGTCAAGCCCACTTGAGATTTTTTTGTGATTTTGTCAAGGAACAATATTACCTTGTTGGTACTATGATGACCAATACATGAGATGGCCCACACTACTACAAGAGAGGGGGAAAATAGTGCCAAAGTTCAAAAATAATTTCCATACTTGGTGCACCAAGATGGGTATCAAATACTTTGTGTGACATTTGATTCTGAAATACTGCAGGGCTCTGCATAGGTACATCCAAACTGAAATGGATTTCTTGGACATCTCATCACTAGGAGATGCCTATCGATATGTTATCAAAATTGAGCAGAAATTTAGGAACTATAAAAAATGAGAGTTTGGGTCTGCAAATATGCAACAACCAAAGTATGATAAAGACAACCCTAACAAACAACCTCTCAAAAACCAGTCTAGGCCACAGGAAAAGAAGGGTCACGAGAATATGAAAAAGGACACTGGAAAGTGGAGTGATTTCCACAAAACCCCCTGGCACAACATTGATGAATGTCACTCAAAACAATCATTGGTGGCCGAGATAAAATAAAAGGAGCTGAACCCCAATCCAAAATTTTATTCATAAAATAATGAGAGAAGAAAGATCATCGATGCATAACCCACTGCTACTGTCGCGACCACAACAATTCAACCAGAAGAACACACCGATCCTGAACAGGGGGAGTGCCTCTTTCATTCATAGATGTGGGTGAAGGGGACCCTGTTGCATTTCATTATTGATAGCTGTTGGTCACTATAATTGCTTAATTGATTCAAACAATCAAGTGATACATAAATTGTCAACCCAGGGAAGTCTGTTTATTTCAAAGATAACCACGCGCTATGTATGCTCAATGGATCTCTATGGATCTGATGATGTGCTCACAATCCTGGAGCACTTCTGATTGTAGCTGCTGAACATGTTCAGTCACCCCTGGTTGTTTTAAGAACTCATAATATTCTGTGATAAAGGTGGCTGCCTTCTGTGGTTCTGGTCTAATCCAGAGGAGGCGATTATCTTCATTGTGCTTAGCAGCCAAAAAGTCATCTTGCCACAAAATCTGATTATAGAGAAAGGAAGTAAATGCTCGAATTTGGATGTCCCCAACAAGGGGATTTATGTTTAGCAAATTGTTTTCTGAAATAGCCTCATTATGAAAGTATGCCTCACAGAGGAGGTGCTGATCCCTGGTAGAGGCTGCTACAAAAGTTTTGACAAAATCTGCTGGTTGTAGTACTCCATGGGGTTTACCTTCTATAATGGATTTGATCTGAAACCATGTGAGTCTCTCCATAAGGAATAAGGAGTAGTTGCAAGATGGATTTCTTGTGGCCAGTAGCTTCTGTACCAAATCAAATACCAGGACCAATCTGCCTTTCAATTATTTGTTCTTCTTCTTAAGCTCACGAGCTTCCTGGCGTGTCTGTTCTAATGCTTCCCAATTTGAGTAAGTATGGTTGATCCAGATTTGTTTGTGCACTTACAGGTTTTTGGCTTGAGTTTTAGCATACTCTTTCTTCTATTTTTGTATTTCTGCCTGCTCATCCCATAGCTGAGTCTATGTTTCAACGTTGGAAGTAGTGGGGTGAGGTAAGGTTTGAGTGGATTGTTCCCTAGAAGTGGGGAGATTGATCTGGTTGGGAGGTGTGAATTCCTCCATAGGCACTGTCTATACAACCTTGTTGACAAAGGTAGGGGATTCGTTTGTTGCAATGCAGGGCTCAGTCTTAATCTTGGGAGGGCCCGCTGGTTCTTGTGTTGCAGCAAGTTCAGTCTTAAGCTTGGGAGGGCCTGCTGGTTCTTGTGTTGCAGCAGGTTCTTCCTTGGCTACAAAAGGTGAAGGAATAGGGGTTCCTCCTGGCACTGGGACTTGAATTACCTTATAGCCTGCTTGATAGTAAATATCTCCACATTGGCAACACATATATTCTTTACACAAGCTCTCTGTAGTTTTCTCTGATAAGGTTTCTATACGGCCTAAGGTGTACAAATTTAGTTCCTTCTCATATGATTCCTTTGCCATGGCTAGTTCCTGCTTATATGCTTCCAGTTCTGACTTTAAAAACTCATTTTCCTGCAGGACAGATGCCATTGTTGCTTCTGGTTGTTGGGGAGGAGCTGCAGGAATGGTAGCTGCTCCTTGTGTTTCAGCTTCTTGGTGTAGGAAAAGTAAATTTGCAGCACCCTGAGCTTCTAATTCCTGTATATCAATTTCAGTATCAGTGGTTGGTTCTTGTGTTTCAGCCACTGAATGGGTGGCTGGTTTTTCAGCTACTTTTCTTGAGGAGGGTAGTGTTGCAGCATTCTGGGACTCTGATTCCTGTAATTCAATTTCAAAATCAGTGGTTGGTTCTTGTGTTTCAGCCATTGGATGGGTAGCTGGTTCTTGTGTTTCAGCTACTTTGTTTGAAACAAATGATGTCTGGGCATCTGGTTCCTATAACTCCATTTCAATGTCAGTGGCTGGTTCTTGTGTTTCAGCCGTAGCTGTTTCTTGTGTTTTAGCTATGGCTGGTTCTTGTGTTTCAGCCACTGAGTGGGTAGCTGGTTCTTGTGTTTCAACTACTTTATGTGAGACAGATGATGTCGCAGCATCCTGGGCATCTGGTTCTTGTGTTTCAGTGCCCATTGTTGGAATAGGCAAAGATCCCGAGATTGGGGAGGTTGGAGGTGTACGGGGTATCAGTCGAATTGGTGGGGGATCTAGGATAGTGGTAATAAAGGGTGGCCTTGTTAAGGGTCTTGTTCTTTTTTTCCGTAAGAAGGGTGGGAAGAGGGGAGTTTGTTTTCATTTTTGTGAAGGTCTTTCTTCAATGATGGGGCAGGAGGAATTATCTGGTTCAGATTCATCACTAAGAATATGAAGGGCGGGAGTGGATGACTCTGGTAAGGTATGCAGTGGATTTGGTAGGGTAGGGGAATTGACTAGACTGGTTGGTTCTGTGGGCGGGCTATTGGGTACTTCGGGGGAGTCTGGGGGGTTTTGCGGTTGCTACTCCTGAGGAATTTCGGCAGCTGGTTGGGGGTTTATGGGTGGGTATTTAGTGAATGGTTTTGTTGGTCAAAACCCTTATGGATGAGCAATTGAACAAGACGATGGTGGGTAAGTGACAGGGTTGGATCTTTAGCCTTTCTACAGTAATGTGCCATATTTTTCAAACAACCCAGCAAATAATAGGAAATATTGACCTGTCTGTTATGCCTTAAATGAGAAAGCAGAAGGAAGTCATGCTGATAAACTACCTGATATCGACCTTTGTAGGTCAGGTAATGCTTGATGAATTTGGCGACTTCTGGCCATGGGGGTGACAATGAACTGAGTTGAACACCCCTGCCTTTCAATTCGATTCGTTCCTCGGGCAGGAAGAAGTTTTGCTGAACATTCCTAATGATGTGTTTTTTGCTGAACATGCGAGTGCCGTCGATAGGGAGGCCTGAGACCTCTACTATATCTTCTTCTGTTATAGATATTCGTACCCCTTCGACGACAAAATGGTCCTCCTGAAGATTTTGGACGAACTGTAGGACTTGCTGTTCATTATATCCTTGAAGTCTGTGGAAGTAATTGAGCCATCCTGCCTACTGGAAGATTTTATACACTGCAGGATAGTGTTCTAATAGCGCTGTGGTGGCGGGCTCATTCCGTATGACAGATCCTCCCATGGCTACTAGCTTAGTAAGATACAACGTCGAGAGTTTTTGTATCAGCTTTTGCACAGAGTGAGTTTTCCGAGCGACTTTATGCAGGAATAGTGGTTAAATGCGCGAAAGGGTGGTGAAATGGGGATGGCGGCGGTGAAATCGGGTGAAATGATGGTATCACAGATTTGATGTGTACTTCCCCTCCTGTCAAGTGCGACTAGTAATGATTGCACTTGAATGGTCATAATGACTTAGAATCTTTCTCATTAACTATAACTTAACTGAATTACATAAAATTTACATACCTCGCCTTACCGTTTGATTCGTTCTGCAAACAAGATATCATGCATGTCCATGGTAGTCCTGTCGTGGCGGAGACCTTTGATCTAATAGATAAATTGTGTCGAGGGTTTGCTGACTAGAAGGACGAGCTATAATCTGAGGGTGTAAAAGCTTGCTGACAAATGATGGTGAAAGACTGGTGTTTCAGCAAAAGAGAAGAACGAAACAATTGCTGTAGATGAAGAAATGCTGAGCAATGGTGTTTCAGTATCGGAAGAAAGTCAAAAGTGCTGAACATTGGTGTTTCAACATCGGAAGAAAGTCAAAAGTGATGAACGGTGGTATTTCAACATTGGGAAAAAGTCAAAAGTGCTAAACGGTGGTGTTTCGGCATCGGGAAAAAGTCGAAAGTGCTGAACAATGGTGTTTCAGCATCGGGAAAAAGTCGAAAGTGCTGAACAATGGTGTTTCAGCATCGGGGAAAATGATGAAGGGTTGCTGACAATGGTGTTTCAGCAACGAAAAAGAAAAGGCGAAACAATTGTTGGACGGTGTTGTTTCGTCGATGGAGAATGGTGAGGAAATGGTGGACTGTAGTGTTTTGGGAGTGGGAAGAATATAAAGTGCTGAACAGTGGCATTTCAGCATCAGGAAAAAAATAGTGAAAAGTTGCTGGGAATGGTGTTTCAGCAACAGAAGTGGAAAGGCGGAACAATTGTTGGACGGAGTTGTTTCGTCGATGAAGGATGGTGAGGGAATGGGAAAAAGTGGAAAAAAGGATGCCGAGCTGTGATGGGGGAAAATGTGTGAGTTTGGTGTTTCAGTAATGAAGGAAAGGGGACGGATTGCTGACAGTGGTGTTTCGGCAACAGAGAAAAGTCAAAAGTGTGGAACGGTGGTGGTTTAGCATCGGAGGCAAGTCAAGAGTGCTGCACGGTGGTGTTTTAGCATCAGAAGAAAGTCAAAAGTGATGAACGGTGGTGTTTCAGCATCGTGAAGGTCAACAGTGCTGAAAAGTGGTGTTTCAGCATCGTGAAAGCTTGTCTCTTTGAAGTAGGATCGTCCTCTCCTAGTGGCTGTGCTTTGATCAGGAATCTGCAAAAATCGACTGTAGCATGGTATTTCTTGACAGGGATTATTAGTAAACAAAATCTAATCTAATCTAATACTAAAGAAAATTAACTTAAAAGAATTAATTGCTATTAGGGGTAGAAACCCCCTCGACGGAGAGAAAATGGGCGTCTGCCATGCATGTGGCCTTAAAATCTTCTTTAGAAATAGGTTGCTGGTACAGACGGAGCCGATGACCATTTACAAGTAACGAAATTCTGGAGTCATCGATTGTGAGGAGCCTTACTGTTCCATTGAGGAAAACTGTGTCTACTTTGTAAGGTCCAAGCCATCTTGTATGCAGTTTTCCTTGAAATTCTTTGAACTGGGAATCATACAGTAGGGCCCAATTACCTTTTTGGAACTGCTTGTTTTTGATATTTTTGTCATGACATTTTGATCTTTGCTGTTGAATTATGGTTGTTTGCTGAATGGCATCTAGTCTTTTCTCCTCTAGTTCATTAAGTTGCTACAACCTGGCCATTTGTGCATCGGTTAGATCAAGGTTGCAGTCCTTAAGGTTTTTATCTCAAATTCCACAGGAAAAACAACACTTTTTCCATAGACTAATTCATAGGGAGAGAATCCTGTAGTATTTCTCCAGGTAGTTCTGTAGGCCCATAGTGCTTCAAGGAGCCTGTAGGACCAATCCTTTCGACTTTCCTTCACTGTTTTTGTGAGAATGGCTTCTATTACTTTGTTTGTGCTTTCCACCTGTCCATTGGCTTGGGGGTGGTATGCTGTAGTCATTCTTTGCTGAATATGATATTTTTGAAGGGTGGCTTTGAACCCATGAGAGTTGAAAGGAGGTCCTCCATCTGTAACTAATTCTCTTGGCATTCCAAATCTGGTGAAGATGTCTTTAAATAAGAAATCTATAACTGCTTCTTGAGTTGCTCTGTGGAGTGCATTGGCTTCCACCCATTTAGT
>CBVK0102982954.1:4128-19482 GCA_900067695.1 Picea abies
ACTCCATGGAAAATAGGGTTTGTGGCTAGTCCTGAAACTAGTCTAAAACAAGTGTTTCAGGTAAAAACGTCATAAATTATTCATAACAGATCCAAATTCAGTAAGAAAAAATGTATTGGTTAGAGTACATTCTGTAGTATTCTATGTAACATTTTCAGATTGATTCAACAAAAAATTCGTGCGGGGAATGCTCTACAATGTCGCTCTCTAGAATAAGCTAGAATTCAACAAGGTATGCCATTTTTTCTATAACTCATTTTATGAGAGGTTCCAAGTAGTGACACCTGGAGGAAGTGCATAAAACACAATGAATAACATTGTGTATCGGTTTCATATCTTTATTCATTACATGTACATAATTATGATTATTTCAAGTTAGGGTTGTTGACTAATCCAAAACTAGTCATGTGAGACTAAAGAAAAGTTTGATGAAAATTCTAGTCTCTTGTTGTTAAAGTTAAGGAAGGTTTGTAGGTATGTGCTCATATACACCAGGTCTATTACAAAGTTACAAATCATATTCGGATGATGAAATTTATGAGGGATTTTGGTTAAGGTACATGTTGGGTACATGATTGAGACAAGTAGTTGATGAGTTGGCACATACATGAGGTGTATAGCTGATGATGTTGGTACATATTGATGAGTCATAGTTTTTGAGTAGTTGACACATTATTGGTACAAACTTGGTACATGGTTGGATGCACTTGTTTATGGTACAGGTTGATTACAGGTTGCTTGGTACAGGTTGGTGCATGGTTGATGCACTTGTTTATGGTACATGTTGAGGTACAGGTTGATGCATGGTTCATGTTTATTGGTACAGGTTTAAAGTGGTATATCTCATAGTGATACTGTGATAGTGGTTCCATCATTCTACTTCTACTTCAAGGCAGTTGGACGAGGCAAGGACATGTGGTTGTAGCCACCTTCTGGTTGTAGACGGAGAACATAGGGGGTTGTAGCCTCATTCTAGTTGTAGCTAGAGAATAGGGGAGTTGGAGCTTTCTTTAGGTTGTAGCCTAAGAAACAAGGGGGTTGGAGCCTCCTTCCATATTTAGTTGGAAAACAAAGGAAGTTGGTGCTTCCAATGAATGTAATTCTTCAAGATATATAAGAAAAAACATTTTGTGGTTTTCTCCCGCTTTGGATTTCCACATAAAACACTGATGTACAGTGTATGTGTATGATTTTTCATTTGTTCATTAATTATTTACTCATCAATTATTGGATGATAATGCTACATTGATATAACACTTGGATTATATGGTTAAAAAGGATTAAATTTCTCTATTACGGATTCAACCCCCCTCTCAGTAATCCAACAATTGGTATCAGAACATGTTCCTTCAGAAATCAGTTTAACCACTGAAAGGTAGATCATGGAGAGCAACAACTTGTATAAAAATGGAATACCACATTTCAATGGACAAAAGTATGCATTTTGGAGCATTAGGATGAAAACATATATACAGGCACAGGGATTTTAATTTTGGTAATCAATTGTAGATGGATACATAGCACCAACAGTTCCGCCAACAAATGAAAAAGAAGTGAAACTCAGCTAGAATAATTCCAAAGCCAAAAATGCACTTCTGAATGGTCTTAGTGAAACAATATTCACCAAAGTTGCACATTGTAAATCCGCTAAAGAGATTTGGGACAAACTTCAAAATATCTATGAAGAAGATTCAAAAGTCAAAGTAGCAAAGCTTCAAACTTACAGAGGTCAGTTCGAACAACTTAAGATGAAGGAAGATGAGAATATTGCAGCTTACTTTTTACGATTTGATGAAATAGTAAATGCAATCATAGGATTGGGAGAAGAAATCAAAGAATATGTAATTGTTCAAAAATTACTAAGATAATTTCTTATGAGATTTGACCCTAAGATATCAGCACTAGAAGAAAGATTAGATCTAAACTCAATAAGAATTGACGAATTGCATGGAATATTCACAACATATGAAATGAGAACTAAACATGAAAATCCAAATATAAAAGAAGCAACCTTCAAAGCATCCAAAAAGTCAAAGCAAAAGGGAAGGAAAAAATAAGAACATAGTAGCAACAGTGACGTCTCGGAAGATGATTAAGAAGTGGCCAACTTTGTCAAAATACTGAACAAGGGAACTGAGGTAGGTATAGAGGTAATCTTCCTTTAATTTGTTTTAATTGTGATGGTATTGGTCATTTTGCTAACAAATTCCCTTATAAGAAAAATAGAAATGATTAAGTTTACTGAAAAGGAAAACAAACATATAAAGGCAAAAGAACCACAAAGAAAGTTTTCAAGAAAATCTTATGCACCAAAGAAGACATCTCATCATCAGATGAGGATGAAGTCAGTGACAGTGAAACATAAAGAGTTCTATTCATGGCAGTAGAAGAATCTGATAAAGAAGACTTTGAAGAAGAATATGAAGAAGCCGAAGAAGAATATGAGGAAGTCGAAGAAGAAATTGAAGAGGCAGAAGTTGACTACTGAGAGGAATTAATGTGTCCCATAGACATTATCAAAAGAGAAAAGAAGAAAAACAATAAACTACAAGAAAAACTAGACAAGAAAGAAGACACTCAAGAACTAGAACAAATGATCAGAAATTTGAAGGTTCAAATAGAAGAAGATAAAAGAATTGAAGAAGCACTCAAAGAACAGCTAGAGAAAAAAGACAAGATCATTGGAAATTTGGAAGCATATATTGTCACATTAAGAAAGGATCTTCAAAGGAAAAATATGCAGAACAACTCAAAATGTTTGGATGACATTATCAGCAGTCAAAAATATCATCATGACAAGTCTGCACTTGGATACAATCAGACAAAAAAAAGATCAAGCTCCAAAACAACAAAGCAAGAAACATATCCAAAAATCTATGCATAAACAATCAAGGGGGATAGGAAGATCTACAAGGAAGATTACAGGGACACTCCTCCACCGAGAAGATTCATATTTCAGAATCAACAACTGACATATAGGCCTTGGGAAGAATAAGAATTTATAAGAGTACCTCCTTTCAAAAGATGTTCAACTCCCAGGTATCAAAATTATCAAAATATAATAATTTTGGACATAAAGCTTTGAATTGCAGGGCTAACAACAAGAAAACAAACAAATTTGAAAGTCATACACAAAAGGGTTATCCAAGAAGGCCTAGTGAAACACACAGAAGAAGTTACAATAGGTTTGAATCTTTGAGCACTGAAGCAGAATGTTACAAATGTAACAATTTTGGACACATGGCCAAAGATTGCAGAATGATAGTCTCTCCTAGAGAATCACAACAGAATAACAATAGTTACAGACAGGAACCTCATAAAGGACATGGATAAGAAAGCATGATCAATATAACAATGAAGAATGCACACTCAATCTACAAGCTAACCAGAAGAAAAGTGGTTGGTATGTTGACATGGCTGTTCAAAACACATGACACGTGATAGACACAAGTTTCTTACATTAAGAAAGGAAATAGATGGACCAGTCTCCTTCAGTAATGATGATTCAACTAAAATCATTGGAAAAGTCACAATCCGAATTGGGAACAAGAATACCAAGGCAGAAAATGTTCTACTAGTAGAAGATATGAAACATAATCTTCTAAGTGTGAGTCAAATGTGTGACTAAGGTCATAAATTTACTTTCGATTCACAAAAGTGAGAGATAAGAAAAGAAGGTTCAAGAAAATTGATTTCTACAACTGCGAGAACTTCAAGAAACATATATGTATTAAGTGAAATTGGAAATGAAAAGTGTTGTCTAGGAAAGGAAGACGAAAGTTGGCTATGGCACAGAAGAAAGGGTCACATACATTTTGATAACCTTGTCAAAGTCAGCAGAAGAGAAGCAGCCAGAGAAATTCCCCAGATCACAAAACCAACAAGGAAAGCAAACAAAAGGTGATAAATACATCCTTCAGAGGAAAAGATCCAGCGACAGAGCAGAACAGCGGTTGATGGGAAATCGCAGATTAACCAAATCGCACCAAGTATAGTGCAAAAATTCTTTCAAGGGGCATCAATTGTGATTAGTATAAGTGCATTAGTCATTTCTCGAACTCGGGATTCGGGAGTTTGAAGGGTCGATCCTGTCTTTTGGTTGTGCGATATTGCGAGTTGCGAAAAAGTGCTCGGAGGGGGTCAACCTTTGCTAACCATCGCGTCTCGGGACCTCACGGAGGGAGAATGACAAAGTTTGGTACTTCAACTCATGAAGCCGCGAGTTGCGAGAGGCGTTAGTACTTGGGCCTTAGCCGATGGTTACATGTAAAGGGCGCTGACTGGGAAAGGAGCCCGGTTTGTATTGCCATCTCGGGGAGCAAGAGTTTAAAAAGGGGAGCTGAGGGTCTTTGACCTGTGAACTCACGAATCGCGAGGTGAAAAGAGCTTTTAATGATGGGCCCACAGTATCACGAAGGTGATCTCAGCCGTCCATTCAGAGGGACACGTGGCACGCGACCAAACCATGTCGTCATTTCGCCTATCGTAGCTTTGAAGCATGAGAGGCAGCCTCCTCCTTGCCATGAGATGCGAAGTGCCGAAGGCGTCCAAGACCCGGACCCACAGTATTGCTGGGAAGATCTCAGTCGTCCATCTATAGGAGACACCTGGAACGTGATTAAGTCACCTCGGCGTTTCTCCCATCGCGATTTCAAGGTACAAAGAGTAGCTTCGTTACTTCACGATGCGCGAGGTGCCAAGAGCATTCAAAGCCCGGGCCCACAGCAGCATGAGAAGGATTCATAACCGTCAGATCTAGAAGGATGCGTGGCGCTAAATGTATCCGTCTCGGCATTTCGCTCATCATGATTTCAAGAAGCAAGAATCAGTCCTCCTTATTCACGAATGTCGAAAACCTCCATGAGAATAAAAGCAGGGTCACGGTCCACGGTCACTCGAGAAATTAAAGGGATAAGCAGAAGAGGGCCTGAAGGCATCGTGTCTAGTCGCTGAAAGTATCGTCACGATTTCCAGATGCCGTCAGAAGCAATTTCACTCTTGGTTTTTGCTTGAAGTAAATGAAGGTGTGATCGTGTGGTTGAAACCTCCTTTCGTTCATTAAGTTTGAGGTATGAAGGGTCCGGAAAGCGGTCTGCTCGAAGGGGTTCTGTGTACTTATTTTTCCAGAGAATCCATGCCGAAGTCCTCGATTAGACAGAGAAGTCTGTACACGCCATTTTGGCCTTTAATGTTTCAGCTATCTCCCCTGCAAAGTCCACGCAAAGTTATGGAGACGTCTGATGAAGGACTTACGCCCAAAAGATTGATTGAAGAAACGCTACGCCTTGGAGGGAGAGCGCACCTCTGTTGGGAAAATCCGCCCAAGTATATGTACTCAATTTTGGTATTTTGGAAGGGATCGATGGTAGAGCGCAGCTCCCGATTGTAAAAGTTTTGGCAGACACTCTAGCTTTCGGGTCATGCATCTGTAAATGAGATTTATTATTTTATAATAGACAGTCTTCTTAATCCATCTAAGTTTTCATCTTATACTAAGAGAGTTCATGATCGACTGATTCGAATGAATTATGGCAACTCTGTTGTGATAAAGGATTTATTATGGCATTATTGTTTTCTTTGGTTTTCTGCGTTTGAACGTAGGAAGATATTGCGTTTAGATGTCTTCTTCCATAGTTCGTTGGGAACCTGATGTTTGCGATAGAACTTTTCATCTCTGTGATACAAGTCTTCCCCCTACTCACATTTACTATGACCTCACTTGCCCATGCATGCCTGGCCTAGTTTCGAAGTTAGAACCACATTGTTTGAGTTAACCTCCATCTGATCACCCCTTTATAAACAAATCGTGACATTAAATTGATGGGTGTCGAGCTCTGCTCCTGCAAGCAATCCAGGAGTGACTTCCGACGCTAACATTTCTGGTGTCGTTGCCAGGGACGAAGTTGAATATTTTCCCCGGGATTGAACGACAATGACTAACTGATTCTGAAGGTGCATCAGATATTAGAATTATCAATATTGCTACTGTGCACCTGGCGACTCCATTGTGACGACTCCACTGGGAAGAACCTTCTCTATTAATTGTGGCTTTCAAATGCAGACATACGCGGTCTCATCCACAGTTGCCTCTAGCTACGCCTGAAACAGACCCAGAGGTGATTCTCAAAAGAGGAAAGAGCTCTGCAGAAGAATTTTCCATCACCGAATCAGGTAATCCACTATATCCTTCTGTGAGAATTCCTTTTTCTCCTCCTCAGTTTCTTAATAGACCTCCTTCAGAGGTATCTCGTTTCTTAAATTTTGGGAGTGTTCCTGCTGAGTTTTCCCCTCCTGATCTAGGATTGGAAGGAGAAATCCTTGTCACTCCCCTCTCCTCTGAAGTTGTTCCATGGCGTAGACCCTGGACTATAGAATATTTCCCCACTTCTGCACAAAGAGAAACACCTGCTGACTTGAGTTCGTTAGCCTTCTCCTTGAATCCTCTCTTGTTCCCCACTCCACTTCGAGATCCTTTCCCAGTAGCCCCTTCATAAACTCCTTGTCCTCCTAGTTCTCCTCCACCTAATACTCCTATGGCTGGTGCTAATCCCCCTCTAAATAGAATGGATGCCATAGTCGTTGCTAGGTATGCTCCCTTAATCCTACCCCATCCTATGAATCCCCTCCCTGCTGGAGACTACTTGAAGTACATGCCCAAGTTCACTGGAGAAGGGGACATAACTGCAGAAGAGCACTTGGCTGCTTTCTATAGTTATGCAGACAACCTAAACATTGAGAATGAAGATGTCTGGATGAGAGTCTTTGTCCAGAGCCTGGATGGCGAGGTAAGGAAGTGGTTTAGAGGACTGGCCCTCAGATCTATTGCTGGAATTGAAGCCCTGGATAGTTTTTTCCTAAGGCGGTGGGGAGATAGAAAAGATTTCATGTATTACATGGCAGAGTTTGGGTCTCTGAGGAAAATGGAAGGAGATTATGTCTCTGACTTCTCCAAAAGATTCAATAGAATGTATAATGAGATTTCTGTAGAGATAAATCCCTCAGAAGCCTCTGCCCAAATTTCCTATGCTGGTGCATTCGACCCTAATTTTTGTCTTTTATTAAGAGAAAGAAGAGCTACCTCCTTAGCTCAAATGCAAGACACAGCCGTAGAAGTGGAATCCAACATATTAGCAGCTAACAGACTGAGGAACAAAGCTGACGCAGATAGAAGAAAGGGAAAATATGAAGCCTCAACTTCTGGCCCATCATTGCCTCACACTCAAGTGGATGAAATGACCAAGATGATGAAGTTCCTGTCTGAAGAGATGGAAAGACTAAAGGTGGAGAGGAAGAAAATGTACAAGGGCCCACAGGGCGCTGAAATCAAAGGGGGTTTCAGAAGACCAAACAATATCACTCCCTCGACTATGCATCGAGAAAGGGGAAGAGACAGAGAAGACCAAAGAATTTAGGCCCCCTTACAAAACAATTTTGTGGCCGAAGATGAAGAAGGGGAAACACACAAGCTTGAGCCAAAGATCCATTGCTTCGAAGAGACTCCCCCTTTCCCTCATCTGACTCAATCAGCATATGAGGAGTCTCTCATGGACAGTCAGCTAAATGTGTTAAGCAAAGAAGACAAAGCTAGCGGCAGTCGAGGCAGGTATAACCTGAGGTCCGACAAAAAGATAGCAGCACCTGATATTCCTGAGCGATCCACTAGAACAGAGAAACCTTCTAATGAAGTAGCATATGCTCACAGAGGTAAGAAGGCTCAACCTCTCTCTCCCACTGTCCACAATCATGTTCCTGAAATAAGAGAAATTCCAAAGCCTATATCTTCTTTCAATTTCGAACATGAAATTCAAAAGATCAGGATCCCTGTGCCCCTCACTAATCTCATTAAACATGGAGAATTCAAAAAACGCTTCTCTGAGATTTTACAGACTGAAGCCTCATGCCTTCCCACAGACTCCATAAACCTCCAAGATGAAAAGCCAGTCGTTATCCTGGGTCCCATGGTATAGGATAGAGATGATTCATCCCCTCTCTTCTACACATCCCTGAACATACATGATAAAGTACTGCACAACTGCTTGATGGATTCAGGGGCTTCTCACAACCTCATGCCCAAAACTGTCATGGAAGAATTAGGACTAGAAGTCACCCGAGCCTATCATGACCTCTGTTCTTTTGACTCTAGGAGAGTTCAACATCTTGGACTTATTAAAGACCTGATTGTGACCTTGTTCCAACTGCCCATGAAAAGTATGGTCATGGATATTGTAGTGGTAGATGTCCCCCCTAAGTTTGGTATGTTGCTATCAAGATCTTGGATAAAGAGACTGGGGGGAACCTTGCAGATGGACCTCACGTATGCTACTATTCTAGTGTTTAGAGGAGAGCATAGAAGATTATACAGGGAAGCCCAACTGGCCTACATAATCAGTGATGAAGCCAACCCTACCAATCATCCTATCTTTGCTTTGGACACTGACTTAGGCTCCAGTTTACTACAGCTCACCCATGCCCCCGAGCCTCCTCTGAAACTTAGAAAGCAGCCCACTATTTCCCCTGAAGTTTCTCCCTCCATCACCCCAACCTGGAAAATGTTTTTTGACGGAGCCTGTTCCCGAGAAGGCGCTAGAGCTGGGGTGGTTTTCGTGTCACCTTCCCAGGAGACCATATCCCTGTCATATAAGCTGGAATTTGAAACCACCAATAATGTGGCAGAGTATGAAGCTCTTATCCTAGGATTAAGAGCCACAAGTGAAATGGGAATTCAAGAAGTAGTAGTGTTCGGGGATGCCGAGTTGGTAGTCCAGCAGATCAGAGGCACTTATCAGGCCAAGCATCCTTGACTCCGGAATTACAGAAATGAGGTATGGGATCTAATTGACAGTTTCTTTTCAGCATTTAACATTTCTTTCATCCCAAGAGAAGAAAACACAGTGGCAGATTCCTTGGCTACATCAACAAGCCTTTTCAAAGTACCCTTGCCGCTCAAACTGAGGTATGATGTAGAGGTAAAATATAGGCCCTCTATACCTGACAACATCAAACATTGGAAGGTGTTTGAGGATGATCTTGAGATCAAGAAATTCTTGGAGACTATCGAAGAATTTTCAGAGCTGCATATCGATCAAGATTTTGTCTCTGAGGAAAGGTTGGATGGGGGTGAGTTGCTGAGTAAGATAGCAAAGCATGACATTATTCAGTTGCCTAGCAATCACATCCCAAGGGGACTGGTCCCATTAGAAAGATTATTCGATGGGAATGATGTGGCAATAAAGGGAAGAGTTTCAGGCGATGATGCTGACATAGCTGAGTGCGACATTGGCACACCAGGGGAGCCTAAGTTTGTCAAGCTGTCAAAGGATTTGACCAAGAAGCAGAGGGGTGAATATATTGAGTTGTTGAGGGAGTTTGTTGATGTGTTTGCATGGACCTATGAAGACCTTAAGATGTATGACACATCTGTCATTGAGCATAAGATCCCACTGAAAGAAGAGGCTAAGCCATTCAAGCAGAAGCTGAGATAGATAAATCCCATGTTGCTACCTGTCATGGAGAAAGAGGTGAAGAAGCTGCTGGATGCCCAAATCATTGTCCCCTTAAGATATTTCGATTGGGTGGCCAATTTGGTTCCGGTAAGAAAGAAGAGTGGGGAAATCAGACTCTGTGTTGATTTCAGGAACCTGAATAGAAGCTCAAGGAAAGACAATTATCCCATGCCCAACATGGAACACATATTGCAAAAGGTCATTAGCACATATAGAATATCCATGATTGATGGATTCTCTGGTTACAATCAGATATCAGTCATGCCTGAGGACAGGGAAAAAATGACCTTCACCACTCCTTGGGGCACGTTCATGTATGCCAAAATGCCTTTCGGATTGATGAATGCAGGAGAAACATTTCAGCGGGCCATGGACATATCCTTCATCGGAGAGAAGGACCAGTTTGTGTTAATATATCTAGATGACATCACGATCTTCTCCAGGACAGATAAGGATCACTGCTACCACTTGAAGAAGGTTTTCCTGAAGTGTCGGAGGTTTGGCCTATATTTAAACCCCAAGAAATCTTTGTTTGCTATGAAAGATGGGAATCTATTAGGCCATACAGTGTCGGTAGATGGAGTAAGGATTGACCCTAGAAGGGTAGAAGCACTCCAGACCCTGTCACTTCCCAGATCTAAGAAGGAAGTTCAGGCCTTTTTGGGGAAGATAAATTTTCTGAGGAGATTTGTCTCTAATTTTGCTGAGTTGGTGAAACACATCACAGCCATGCTCAGGAAGGGAAATGAAGTGAAATGGACTACTGAACCCAGGGAATCTTTTGTCAAAATAAAGAGGGCATTGACTGAGGCACCTGTGCTAGTCAGTCTTGATTTTTCTAAAGATTTCCTGATTTTTTCTTTTGCTTCTTGTGATACAGTAGCAGCAGTCTTGTTGCAGAAAAATGATCAGGGGCAATAGTAACCTATTTCCTTCTTCAGCAAGGCATTGAGAGATGCTGAACTCCGGTACGAGATCATGGAGAAGCAGGCCTATGCCTTAGTGAAGGCTCTCAAAGATTTCAGAGTCTTTGTCTTGCACTCAAAAGTCACTGCATACGTTCCTTCAGCCTCTGTGAAGGACATTCTTATATAGCCTGACATAGACAGGAGGAGAGGTAAATGGATCGCCAAGATCCTAGAGTTTGATCTGGAGATTAAGCCCACCAAGTTGATAAAGGGGCAAGGTTTGGCCAAGTTGTTGGTTGAATCTAATTGCAAGGAATTGGGCGTTAACTTCATCAATGAGCAAGACGAGTCATCTAGCAAGAGTTCCCAAGGTGCTTTATCACTAGCAGCATGCCCCTGGTACAAGGATGTCTTGTACTTTCTGCAAGAATTGAGGCCCCCTGACGGCATGGAAAAAAGAAAGGCACGAGCTCTAAAGCTCAAGGCAGTCAGATATTGCCTCATTGACCAAACCTTGTACTGGAAAGACCCTTTAAGGGTATTTTTAAGGTGCCTGGACCCACAAGAAGCCCAGAAAGTCACATCTGATTTCCACAGTGGTCTTTGTGGGGGTCATCATTTCTGGAAGACCACAGCCCATAAGATCCTCCGAGCTGGTTATTACTGGCCCACTTTATTCCATGATGTTTGCAGAGAAATTAGAGCTTACATCAAATGCCAGAAGTTCTCAGGAAAACAGCAGCTCAAATCACTACCATTGAAGCCTATAGTATCTTCAGCACCTTTTCAGCAGTGGGGGTTGGACTTCATCGGAGAAATTTATCCTCCCTCAAGTGGTCAACACAGATGGATCCTGACTGCGATAGATTATTTCACCAAGTGGATAGAAGTTGTCCCCACCAGAAGCGCATCGCACAAAGTAATTATCATCTTCCTAGAGGATATCATAGCCAGATTTGGTTGTCCCAGCAGGATCGTCACCGATAATGTCGCTTCTTTCAAGTATGAGCCTTTAATTAAGTTCTGCGAGCAGTTCCAGATCTCATTAATTCACTCCACTCCCTACTATCCCCAGGGAAATGGTTTGGCAGAGTCCTCCAACAAAAGCCTAATAAGGATCATCAAGAAACTGTTGGAAGACAACAAAAGGGCCTGGGATTCGAAGTTGAAGTTTTCTCTGTGGGCTGATCGAGTGACTACGAAGAAATCTCTGGGCACTTCACCATTTCAGTTGGTCTACAGAACAGAGGTAGTTTTCCCTACTCAGCTTGCCTTACCTGTGGTGAAGTTCTTTCAAGACTATGAGGGAGAACCAGATCACATGAGCAGAAGAATTCATCAGATAGTGGAAGTGGAGCAGATCAGGGAACAAGTGAGGGATGCAACTTATAGCCCCAGCAAAAGATCAAGCAGGCTTTTGACAGGAAAGTCAGGAAGAAAGAGTTCGAGACCGGGGACTTGGTACTTAAGTGTGATGCCCCGAGATAGGATAAAGGAAAACATGGCAAGTTTGATGCCCTCTGGATCGGCCCCTTCAAAATCTCTGAGGTTTTCTCAAACAATACATATGGGTTGCAAGGTCTGGAGGGCGAAGAAGCTTTCAACAACCCAATGAATGGGCATTTTCTCAAGAAATGTTTCTTTTGAGCCTTTGACGACTCCTTTGGTTTGTAAATATTGTCCTTTATTTCTTTGTTTATTTTCTTTTTGCATGTTTTCGGCTTAATAAGGGACTCCATAGCCCAATAGCAAGGCACTGAAGCTACAGAAGGAGTTCTTAGAGCATCACAGGGACGACTCTATCCCCCTATGGAGCCTAATGTTAGTGACATTTCTTGCCTCAGGCCTAAGAGCGTTCAGATCTACAAGTGGCGCGAAAAATGCCCGAACGCGGCACACAGACGAAGTCCTTTTCGGACTTAAAATCAAGCAAGCGAGCATTACATCCTTCAGAGGAAAAGATCTAGTGACAGAGCAGAACAGCGGTTGATGGGAAATCGCAGATTAACCAAATCGCGCCAAGTATAGCGCGAAAATTCTTTCAAGGGGAATCAATCATGATCAGTATAAGTGCAGTAGTCATTTCTTGAACTCGGGATTCGGGAGTTCGAAGGGCCAATCCTATCTTTTGGTTGCGCGATATTGTGAGTTGCGAAAAAGTGCCCATAGGGGGTCAACCTTCGCTGACCATCACGTCTCGGGACTTCGCGGAGGGAGAATGACAAAGTTTGGTACTTCAACTCGCAAAGCCGTGAGTTGCAAGAGGCATTAGTACTTGGGCCTTAGCCGATGGTTACATGTAAAGGGCGCTGACCGGGAAAGGAGCCCAGTTTGTATCACCATCTCGAGGAGTGAGAGTTTAAAAAGGGGAGCCGAGGGTCTTCGACCCACGAAGTCGCGAATCGCGAGGTGAAAAGAGATTTTAATGATGGGCCCATAGTATCACGAAGGTGATCTCAGCCATCCATTCAGAGGGATGCATGGCACGTGACCAAGCCATGTCGTCGTTTCGCCTATCGTATCTTTGAAGCATGAGAGGCAACCTCCTCCTTGCCACAAGACATGAAGTGCCGAAGGCGTCTAGGACCCAGACCCATAGTATTGTCGGGAATATCTCAGTCGTCCATCTACAGGAGACACCTGGCGCGTGATTAAGCTGCCTCAACGTTTCGTCCATCGTGATTTCAAGGTATAAAGAGTAGCTTCGTTACTTTGCAATGCACGAGGCACTGAGAGCATTCAGAGCCCAGGCCCACAACAGCATGAGAAGGATTCAGAACCGTTGGATCTAGAAGGAAGCGTGGCGCTAAATGTAGTCATCTCGGTGTTTCGCTCATCATGATTTCAAGAAGCAAGAATCAATCCTCCTTATTTGCGAACGCCAAAAACCTCCATGAGAATAAAAGCAGGGTCACGGTCCACAGTCACTCGAGAAATTAAAGGGCTAAGCAGAAGAGGGCCTGAAGGCATCATGTCCAGTCGCCGAAAGTATCGTCACTATTTCCAAATGCTGTCAGAAGCAATTTCGCTCCTGGTTTTCACTTGAAGTAAATGAAGGTGTGATCAGGTGGTTGAAACCTCCTTTCATTCATTAAGTTTTAGGTATGAAGGGTCCAACAAGCGATCTTCTCAAAGGGGTTCTGTGTACTTATTTTTCCAGAGAAGCCATGCCGAAGTCCTCGATTAGATAGAGAAGTCTGCACATGCCATTTTGGCCTTTAATGTTTCAGCTACCTCCCCTGCAAAGTCCACACGAAGTTATGGAGACGTCTGATGAAGGACGTCCACCCGAAAGATTGATTGAAGAAATGCTACGCCTTGGAGGGCAAGCGTGCCTCTGTTGGGCAAATATGCCCAAGTATATGTACTCAGTTTTGGTATTTTGGAAGGGATCGATGGTAGAGTGTAGCTCCCGATTGTAAAAGTTTTGGCAGACACTCTAGCTTTCTAGTCATGCATCTGTATATGAGATTTATTATTTTATAATAGACAGTCTTCTTAATCCATCTAATTTTTCATCTTATACTAAGAGAGTTCGTGATCGACTGATTCGCACGAATTATGGAAACTATGTTGTGATAAAGGATTTATTATGGCATTATTGTTTTCTCTGGTTTTCTGCATTTGAACATAGGAAGATCTTGCATTTAGATGTTTTCTTCCACAGTCTGTTAGGAACCTGATGTTTGTGACAGACCTTTGCATCTCTCTAATACAAGTCTTCCCCCTACTCACCTTTACTACGACTCACTATCTGAAGTTATCTAAGACCTCACTTGCCCATGCATGCCTGGCCTAGTTTCGAAGTTAGAACCACATCGTTTGAGTTAACCTCCATCTGATCACCCCTTTATAAACAAATTGTGACATTAAATTGATGGGTGTTGGGCTCTGCTCCTACAAGAAATCCAGGAGTGACTTCTGACACTAACAAATTCCAAATTGAAAGATATATTTTGGACACAGGTAGTGCATACAACAGTTCACATTTAAAACAAATAAATGCTCAGAAAAAAAACTAACAAAACTCCCTATGAGCTATACAAAGGAAGACCAACAAATGTGAAGCACTTAAGAGTTTTTGGAAGCAAATGCTACATCAAAAGAGAAGATGGAAAAATGGTAAAGTTTGACTCTCATGTGGACAAAGGATTACTTGTTGGTTACTCAAGTACAAGGAAAACATACAAGTGCTACAATATGAGATTGGACAAAGTTGTAGAAAGCATCAACATAACAATTGATGAAATAGGCAGACCAGAATCAAAGGAAGAAGAAAATGAATCAATGGAACAACTTTTAGAAGAAGAAGCAAAAGATGAAAATGAAGTAGAAGAGGAAGATGAAGAGAATCCAATAGAAGCGGAAGATCAAGTTCAACAAGTGCCTCCAAAGACACCTAACAGACGAGTACATAAGAATCATCCTTCAGATCAAATTATTAGAAACAAAGACGCAGGAGTTGAGATTAGAAGAAGAATCTGTTCACCAGAACAAACACACCTAACACTCACATCTATGATTGAACCAACCTATGTTGAAGAGGCCAACAAGGATGAATTTTGGAGCAAGGCCATGGATGAAGAATTGGATCAAATAGAGAAAAATGACACTTGGGAATTGGTTCCAAGACCAAAGNNNATGGACAAGTTACAAGGAACAAAGCTAGATTGGTATGTAAAGGATATGCATAGGTTGAAGGAATCGACTTTGAAGGGACATTTTCCCCAGTTGATAGAATGGAAGCAATCCGATTGATTTTAGCTTATGCATGCTCCAAAAATATTAAAGTGTATTAGATGGACGTAAAATCAGCTTTTCTGAATGGGGAACTTGAATAAAAAATCTACATTGAACAACCAGAAGGATTTCAGCTATCAGAGAATGCATACTATGTGTGCAAATTAAAGAAGGCCTTGTATGGTCTAAAACAGGCTCCTAGA
>CBVK0102982963.1:0-10472 GCA_900067695.1 Picea abies
AGATAGAGGCTTAGTCAACAAATCAACAACCTGTTCATCCGTGCTAATGTACTGGAGCTTCAAGGCTCCTCTCTGTACCATGTCGCGGATGAAATGATAGCGGATCTTTATGTCCTTCGACCTGTCGTGGAACACATGATTCTCTGTCATTTTAATACAACTTTGATTGTCACATAGAATCGCGGTTGCTCTCATCTCCAAATCAAATAGGCCTGTCAGCAACTTTCGAAGCCATATAGCTTCGCAGCTAGTAGAACATGTGGCAATGTACTCTGCTTCCTACTTTTCCACGAGATCATAGTTGATCCCAAACTGAAACAACATCCGGAAGTGTTTTTTCTGTCAGCAACGCTTCCTGCCCAATCTACATCAGT
The DNA here is from genome assembly GCA_900067695.1 of Picea abies. Taxonomy (NCBI): domain Eukaryota; kingdom Viridiplantae; phylum Streptophyta; class Pinopsida; order Pinales; family Pinaceae; genus Picea; species Picea abies. The sequence continues at coordinate 375 of CBVK0102982963.1, forward strand.
ATATCCACTCAGTGTGAAGTCATGATCTCCATCATAGCTGAAACCATAATCCATTGTACCTTTAAGGTACCTTATCACATGTTTTGCAGCCACTAAATGAACACGTCCGGGCTCTACCAGAAACTGACTCAAGGTGTTCACTGCAAAACAAATGTCTGGTCTGGTGTTCATCAGGTACATCAATGATCCAATAATCTGTCTGTATAGAGTGGCATCTATCAAATCTGACAAAGTATCGATCAACAACTTCATCTTTTCTTCCATGGGAGTATTCATGGACTTGCATTCTAGCATGTCAAATCTCTTTAAGATTTCGACCGTGTACTTCCTCTGGTTAAGAAAGATTCTTTCCAGACTTTGCCATACCTCAAGACCTAAGAACTAATGCATTAGGACAAGGTATTTCATTTCAAATTCTGCAGCAAGTCTCTGTTTACAGTCAGCGATGAGGTTTTCTTCTCTAGTTAAGAATAAGTCATCCACATACAGTAATAGTATTACTGGTTCATTATCCATGATTTTGAAGTAGAGATTTGAATTTGCTTTACTCTTGGTAAAGCCCAAGCTCATCAAGAAACTGTCAATATGGCCATACCAAGCTCTGGGAGCTTGCTTCAATCCGTATAAGGCTTTCTTCAATCGACAGACATGAGACTTCCTGTCTTCAACCTAAAATCTTGTGGTTGCTCTATATACACTTCCTCTTCGATAACACCATTCAGAAAATCTATCTTCACATCCATCTGGTGCAGCTTCCATTTCATCTTGGCAGCAAGAGCTATAATGGTTTTGATCAAAGTGTATCTTGCCACAGGAGCGAATGTCTCTTCATAGTTGATTCCTTCCTTCTGGGAAAAGCCACGAGCGACAAATATTTCTTTATATTTCTCAATACTTCCATCAACAACATGTTTTATTTTGAAGAGCCATTTTGATGATACCACATCCCTACTTTTTGGTCTGGGAACTATTTCCCATACATCATTCTTTATTATGGATTGGTATTCCTCTGTCATGGCATCCGCCGATTCCTTCTTCTGGATGGTCTCTTCAAAACATATGGGTTCTTCATCAAGTAGATTGCACATCAAAGCCATGTAACTGGAGAATGGCTTTGGTCTTTTCACCTGTCTCGTGGTTCCTTCTGGAACACTATACTTCTCTCCATCTTGAATAAGCTCTCTTTCCCAAGAAGGATTTCTTTTATGGGAGAAGGTCATTTGAGGAGGTTCTTGAACTTCTGTTATATCATGATCTTCAGGAGTCTCCTCATCAGGGGAAGCTATGACTCATCAGGGGAAGCTATGACTTCCCTTATAGATTCTGTAGCTCTGGGAATTTCCTTCACTAACTCTGTCGTCCTGGGATTTACAAGTTCCTCTTCATATACCTCTTCAAGCTGGCATCTTCTTGATTTCTTAAGTGTTGCTTCTTCATCAAAGGTCACGTCCCTGCTGATCTCAATGTGGTGGTGACCAGGTATGTAGATTCTGAAGGCCTTGGATACCTCATAGTATCCCACAAATATTCCTTTCTTTCTGGAGGGTTCCAACTTGTTTCTCTTTTCTTTAGGTATATGAATAAGCACTAGACAACCAAATATTTTGAGATGGCTTACCTCTGGCTTCTTTCCAGTGAACATCTCTTCTGGTGTCTTGAGCCCAAGTGCACTATGGGGCAATCGGTTCTGCACATAAACAACTATCATTGCTGCTTCTTCCCATAAGCACATAGGAAGATCTTAATCTTCACAGCTTCCAGCATGGTTCTGTTCTTCCATTCAGCTACACCGTTTTGTTGGAGATCTTGATCCCAACATCTTTGCAGATATTCACGAATTCTTTTGAGGTATATTTTCCTCCATTATCTGACCTGAGTATCTTAATCTTCCTTACAGAAGGGTTCTCTTATCAAGGCTTTGAATTCCTTGATCTTGCTGAACACTTCAAATATATCCAGGACTTTTACAAGAATAATCATTAATGAATAATACATAGTATACACACCCATTAATGGAGGATGATTTGGGCCACACACGTCTGAATGAATGAGTTCTAGTACTCCTTTTTCCTTGCTGTCCCTCTTCGGAAACGGGTTCTTGATGTTCTTCCCTTGTGCACATCCATTGCATACACCTTCATGGTCACCTTTGAGTTGTGATAAACCTATGACCACTTTGCATATCTATGGTAGCGCCTTGTAGTTGATGTGAGCTAATCTTCTAGAGTTCGCATGGATTCTTCAATAGCGTGGGTCATGGCAGCTTCTGAGTGAACCACCTTCTTCTTTTCCACTGATGATTTATTCATTTATGATCTCTCCTTTAGCATGTTTCCTTCTGCAACCTTCGCTATAGCTTCCTCATGTGACCTGGAGCAAGGTCANCTGGAGCAAGGTCAACAAAACAACAAGCAAGAATAATATCCTTCTTGATAATATAAAGCAATAGCATGAACAATCATCACAATATCTCCTTTAGAGCTATCACTTATAATTTATCTGAAGTAAAGATTAAAGGTAAGGAATACAATACAAAATGAGGTCAACATTCTCATAGTGTTGTGACCAAGCATTCTTCCATGGTAACCTAGAACTAACACACGAGGTTTCTCCTTGAGGAGGTGTTAGTCATATCAGGCAAAGTATTTACATCTATATTCTCACATGCTATCAAGTATAATACTTTAAAGCTTCCACAAGAATGTTGTATGTATATGTTTTAGCTACATGCAGTTTAAAGAGTAAATATAGGTGGCATAGCTCAGTTGATTACTGGGAATGTTACCGACTGGTGTTAGAGCATGAGTGGTTTCTCTGGAGTGGCACACTCCGACCTGTGGTTGGCCAGGGGAATGTTACATAATGGTATCAGAGCTTTAGTTCAACACTGAGCTTGGATGGGCCAGAGGGGTTCATTTGAAGCGAATATTCATAGAAGAGTAACTTCGAAGTGACCAGAATTGGAGTCATGAAGTGTCCATGGAAAAAAGTCGACTTGCTGGTGCGCGCACGATAAATTTTGGCATTCTGTAGGAAAACAATGGCGTGCCAGTGTGCGCAGTAAATTGTGGTGCCGCGTGGAAGATTATTATATGTAGATGCATGCACTGAATTTAGCCTGGCGTGGAGAGAACACACATAGTAATGTGCACATGGGGTACGCAAGTATTGCTTAACGTAGAGGATTTTTGTTAGTACGCGCATAAGTATGAGTATAAGTTGTTTCACGATGGTGTATTCAGTAGTGTGCACAGATATTTGGGCACTATGGAATATGTTAAACTTGACATGGCGTATGCATAGGACAAAATGCATGTGGAATATCGATGTGCGGTACAAAAACTATGCGTAATGGGTATTGGTGCACAACACAAGAGTACTGCATGCGATTTGTTGGTGCAACGAAGAAGAAATGCACAGTAAATTTAGGTGCGTGAAAAAGCGTTTTACCTTGTGATATTGCTATGCACGATAATATAAATGAACAGGTCAAGTTTAATGCACGTGAAGTCGCTTGGAAGATGATGAGTCTGAGTTTAAATTGCATAATAATAAAATAAAAATAAACACATAACCACATCGAAGCATTAATTAAAAAGAATTTCGAGTTTTAAATTCCTCTGATTTAGACAGATGAAAATAAAAATATAAGATTACAAGAAAAACTTATTATAAAAGAAAACAAGATTCATAACATCACCAGATAGGAATTGTAATAAAATAGTCTAAAATCTGTTTCTGTATTTAAATAGTCGTATTAATCACAAAATTACAAAAAGGTGATGACAACAGTTAGCCTGTTGTAAAAAGGGTTGTTTGAAGAACATGCCTATCATCTCTGGTACTCTTTACCTCCACTACTGGCTATTCAAAATTCGCTGAGACATGCTTATCTTAGTTGAAGATTTACTTCAACTTAACAATCTCTGCCTTTAAGGAAGAATCTAACCAGACTGGTTGATTCTCCCCAACACTTTCGGCCGCTTCAGCCGTAGATTACTCCTTCTTATGCTGCTTACTCCTTTTCTTTTGAGTGGCTGGCCTGTTGATGACTAAATCTTTTATAGTGGGATTTAGCCTGGTTTCCAACCGCGAGTCTGTAGCCGACTCTATATGAAATTTAGTTGCTAGAATGTGTGAAAGGACCCTTTCCTCCTTACTCACAGGAAATTCTAGCATGTTGCTCGAATAACCAGTTTCACTCGACTTATCCTTGTCCGTGTATCTCAGGTTGGGGATACCAAAATGTGTCTTTACAGAGAGAAGGAAGTCAAGAATTTTGGAGATTACTTGGTTCTGGATATGCAGATATCTTCATACTTGGGGAGTGGTAATTATAAAACTCCATTTATGAAGCGCATACGGATTATGTACAAGAGTGTTGGGTTGCCATGATTGGCCAATCCATTTTGAATGATTATCTTTTGAATTCATTACTTGGTGGCGTTTAGCCGATGTCACATGGTTGCGAAGTACCGAATGAGTGAAGCTGGGTGATCTGACTAGCCGTCGGTCACTCCACAAGTGGTGGATTTGACATGTTGAGACACGTGATACCACATCTTGGTGAAAGTGGTTTTGGAAAACCACCTTCTTTCTCAAGTGTATCTCTGGAGGCACTATGCGTCTGTGTTTTCGAGAATTGGGTCTTATCTAGAATTTCCATGGTGATAGCACCAAGAAATCAGGAGAGATAATTATGATGTGTATATAGGATCAAAAGGTGCTTATTCTCATGAATTGTTGAAATTTAGCCTGATAAGTTTCGATGGCTACACTTTTTGTAGAATTAACAACAACTAGATCAGATCAGACCAGCGTAGAGTCCATAAGAATGGAAGAAGAACAGGGGAATTACAATCAGCAAGAGGAGAGCAGAGGGGTGGATGTCCATTTGGGCATGGAAGGAACGAACTCCAACGGACATGGAGAAGAAAGGAATGAAGATATGAATATGGCAGAGACCATTAAGAATTTGTAGAAGGATGTACAAAGACATAAAGCTGATAATGAAAGGCTTATGAAAGCCAAAGAGCAACAGGATTACTTCAACATGAAGCTATTGGATGGTTTGAACATAATAGAAAAGAAATTGGTTAAGGAGAGTGACTCAAGTAAATATGAGAGTCACAAATCTTTAGAGGAGAAAAGAAAAGTAAAAAGTGCTAATATACATCACCATCATTCCCAAAGGAATTCCAATAAGAGAGCAGGAAACAACTCAAGTCTATCCCCTATCAGAAGGTATAAGAGATCTGGGGTGGATGAGCTGCAAGGAGAAATGAACAAAATCAAACCTTCTACATTTGATGGTGAGTACAAGAAGGATGAAGATGCATAAACATGGTTGCTAGGCATGAGGAAATATTTTCAATTGCATAATTATTCTTCTCATGCAGAAGGTAGAATAGCTATCTATCAACTCAAAGGAAAGGCCTCCATGTGGTGGGATCAATTTGTGCAGGTGTGACACATTGTAGAGAAAAGTGTTACTTGGAAGGAATTCAAGAAGTATTTTGAGAAGTACTTAACTAAAAGGTACTATGAAAAGAAAATGAAAGAGTTCTTTGAACTTAAGCTCAGAAGTACGACCATAGATGAATATGAGAGAAGGTTTCTGGAATTTTTGAAGCATGCCTCTTTCATTAAGAATGAGACAATCGATATTCAAAGGTATTTAAGTGGATTTACATCGTTCATCAGTGACAAAATACAATATGATGATCCCAAGACATTAGAAGAGACCATAAGGAGAGCTAAATGCTTATATGATCAACTGAAAGCAAGGCCAAATTTCCAAAAGGCTTGGGAAGACAATATGAAATTCAAGGTGGATCAAAGAAAGAATGGAGCTAAGCCACCATTCTTCAGAAATAATCCGCAATGGCAGTAAACACATAAAGAACCCAGAGTGATTGACACAGGGAGTCAAGGGCCAAGACAACCACCTATGAAATGTTGGGGTTGTAAAGGAGACCATAGGTTCAAAGATTGTCCTCACAAAGGTGAAAGAAGTAGGGCTGTTCACAATGTACAACAAGCATAAAAAGTAAAGGACATGGGAAGATGTGTGCCAAGTATTTATGCATCCCTGGACAACAAGCAAGTAGAGTATCAGTCCCACATGATTGAAGTGGAAGGTATGATCAACAACCAAACCCTTGCTATTTTAATTGATTCAGGAGCTAGTCATAGTTATATAGACCCTAAGATGGTGGAAAGTTTGCAACTGCCAAGAAGCAAGCATGGAAAATCCTGGTTGGTGCAACTAGCTACATGAGCCAGAAGAAAAGTTAATGAGATGGTTAAATCATGCCTCATAGACATGAATGGACAGAATACCAAGGCAGATTTAAACATCTTTCCTTTAGGTTCCTATGATTTTCTAATTGGGATGGATTGGTTGGACCAACATCACACTCTCTTAGATTGTCACAACAAAGATTTTACTTTCCTGGATGAGGAAGGGAAACTAAGGAAGGTACAGGGAATTCCCAAGGTAGTAACCATTAGAGAAATTTCAGCATTGTAGCTGAAGAAGTGTTACAAAAAAGGATGTCAAAAAATTGCAGCTCATTTGGCAGAGACACCTAAAGATAAGGTGACAAATTTGGAGGATTATGCAGTCCTGGAAGATTTTGAAGATGTGTTCAAGGAGGTACCCAGACTACCCCCAAGGAGAGACATTGATTTCTCTATAAATTTGATGCCTGGAGCAGCCCCAGTATCAAAGACTCCTTGTAGAATGAGTACACCAGTATTGAAGGAGTTGCAAATGCAACTTGAAGAACTTCTGAAGAAGGGGTATATATGCCCAAGCGTGTCACCTCAGGGTACCCCAGTGTTGTTTTTGAGAAAGAAAGATGGAACACTAAGGTTTTGCATTGGTTTCAGACAGTTGAATAAAGTGTCTGTTAAGAACAAGTATCCTCTACCAAGGATTGATGACCTCTTTGATCAATTGAAAGATGCAAATATATTTTCAAAGATAGATCTCAGATCAGGATACCATCAGGTAAGAATTAAAGAATAAGATATTAGCAAGACCGCCTTCAGGACAAGGTATGGTCATTATGAGTTCACAGTGGTACCATTTGGGTTGTCAAATGCACCAGCTGTTTTCATGTGCTTATTGAATGGTGTTTTCCGAGAGTATTTGGACAAGTTTTTCATTGTCTTTTTGGATGACATTCTTATATATTCCAAGTCAGAGGAAGAGCATGAACATCATTTGAGGATGGTGTTGCAAGTATTAAGGGAACGTTAGTTATATGCCAAATTGAGAAAGTTCTCATTTTATTAGAAACAAATTCATTATTTGGGGCATATCATTTCAAAAGATGGGATAGAAGTGGATCCTGAGAATATAGAGGAAATTAGAGAATGGTCATCACCGAAGAATGTGACAGAGGTGAGATTATTCATGGGTATTGCAGGTTACTACAAAATATTTATTGAAGGATTCTCAAAGATTACACATCCAATCACTTCCTTGCAAAGAAAGGGAATGAAGTTTCAGTAAACACTAGATTGTGAGAGAAGTTTCCAACACTTGAAACAATTATTGACAAGTGCTCCAATATTAAGGATCACAGACTTGGAAGAAGACTTCATCGTATGCACAAATGTATGTAATGAGGGACTTGGTGGAGTCCTCAGTCAAAATGGGTTTGTCATATGTTATGAATCAAGGAAGTTGAAGGATCATGAAAGAAACTATGCCACTCATGATTTGGAGTTGGCGGCCATAGTGCATGCCCTGAGGAAATGGAGACACTACCTCATGGGGAAAAGGTTTGAGCTAAGAACAGACCACAACGGTTTGAAATATTTATTTGATCAACCAAATCTAAATGCTAGGTAAAGCAGATGGTTAGAATTTCTAAGTGAATATGACTTTGATATAAAACATATCAAGGGGAAAGAAAATAAAGTGGCTGATGCACTTAGCAGGAGGGTGCATGAACTATGTGCTACAACCATTAACATGTACCAAACTGACATTAAAAGAAAAATTCTGGAGGCTGCTATTGTAGATCTGCAGTACAGAGAATTGGTAGCAATGCTACAGTAGGGTAAGATACTTCGGAAGGTGGATGAATATAAGTTGGGGATAGATGGAATATTGTTGCGCAAGAACAAGATTTTTGTTCCAAAAGTCCAAGACTTGAAATGTATGATTTTTCATGAAATGCATAATGTTCCTTATGCAGGGCACCCTAGATATCAGAAAACCATGGCAGCAATCAAAAGCCATTACTTTTGGCCAGGTATGAAGAAAGAGATCATCGAGTACATCGCTAGATGTATGGAATGCCAAAAAGTGAAAACTGAGAATAGACACTCAACAGGGTTGCTACAACCTTTAACCATTCCTGAATGGAAGTGGGAAGTGGTGACAATGGATTTTATTACAGGATTGCCTAGAACAGACAAGGTGCATGATTCGATCATGGTGATAGTGGACCAGCTTACGAGAGATGCCCATTTTATTCCACTAAAAACTACGACAAGGAAACAAAAGTTGCTGATATTTTCATGAAGGAAGTGGCACGATTGCACGGGATTCCTAAAACAATTGTGTCTGACAGAGACCCGAAATTCACCTCGAATTTCTGGAAAGGATTGTTCAAAGGATTTAGAACAATTTTGAACTTTAGTACAACTTACCATCCCGAGTCTGATGGACTGACAGAGAGGGTGAATAGAGTGATAGAATATATGTTGACAATGTATGTGATGGATAAACCATCAAAATGGGAAGACTATCTACACTTGGTAGAATTCGCGTACAACAATGGGTATCAGGCATCATTGAAGATGAGCCCATTTGAAGCACTTTACGACAGAAAGTGAAATACTCCAGTGAGTTGGGAAAATCCAGTTGATAAGATAGTAGTTGGGCCAGAGTTGCTCAGGGATATGGAGGACCAAATGACAAAAATTAAGTAGAATTTAAAAGCTGCCCAATACAGACAGAAAAGTTATGCCAATAAGAACAAAACCCACAGAGAATTCAAAGTGGGTGATCATGTTTTCTTGAAAGTGAAAGCTAACAAGAGTTCCCTAGAGTTGGGAAGCTGCACCAAGTTGGCATCTAGAGTTTGTGGGCCTTTTGAAATATTGGAGATGATTGGTCCAGTTGCTTATATGATTGCATTACCTGCATATATGTTTTTTCATAATGTCTTCCATGTATCATTGCTAAAGAAATATATACCTAATGCTAATCATGTTATTGATTGGAATGTGATTCAGGTGGAGCAAGAAGGCACTTTTCAAGTGCATCCGGTGTGCATTTTGGACTGGAAAGTCAAGCAACTCCGGAACCGATCCATAGGGCTTGTAAAGGTTCAATGGACTTGGTATGGTCCTGAGGATGCTACTTGGGAGCATGAATATGCAATGCGGATAGAATACCCGCATCTTTTTGAAGATTTTTGAAAAATCTGATATATATGGGTGTATGATGCACCGAGGACAGTGCATAAATATGGGGAGGGGATTGTAATATCCCTCGACCGAACCCAATTGTAAATGTAATATAAATATACTTAAGCTAGTGAGTTGTTTTGGCCTCATTTGGTAATGCACAACATGTGGCATAGTGCGTGCATGAACTATGCAATAAAATGATGTAATATGCACATTGCCAGATACCGCGCGTAGTAACTAAGGTGCGTGCAGTACGGAGGACAATGAGTCTCGTGTATATGATATGTGTTATAGGCTGGTGAACTGGTTAGTATAAGATGGGATGCTTATGTTTTGGTATTAGGCCGGAATGCCTAGATGTCAAGGGCCAATGCGCCTACTTTGTACATGACTCATGATTACGCCTACTTTGTACATGACTCATGATTAATATAAAATACATCATTGCGCATAGACCGACCATGATAAAAGAGATGGGGACTGAACTTCACTAGTTAGGGAAAGGGAGGGCCAAAAGTCAAGGGAATATTATATTAATATTCCTAAAACGTAAAGTATGGATAATTATTTTATCCTAACTTCTAAAGTTGGAGACAAGTGGACCAAAGCAACTTCCGATATGACAAGTGTCAAGTTGGGGAAATGCATTCATATCGTGGGGGG
>CBVK0102982970.1:0-10717 GCA_900067695.1 Picea abies
TTGCTTTGATATGTCTCCTCTAGCTTTAGCCATAGATCCTTAGCAGAAGTGCATTGTCCCATGCTCTCTTTGATAGGGCTTGAGAGTCCACTAAGAATGGTCTTGAGAACTAATCCATCATTTTTCTTTCCTTCCCTTTGAGCTACAAACTTTGACTTGTTCTTCAACAGAACTGATCCACCAATAGTTTGAATAGATGATCGAAGCTCGAAAACCTCCCTTATGTATAAAGCTAAGCACCACTCATCTAAATATCAAAGATGGAGAGGGAGTTCTGCAAATCCCCGAAAACAATGGTACCAACCTTCAATCTCATAATAGATGGGGCATTAAAAAATGAAATGCTCCTCCATCTCAATCTCTTGTAGATATCGGAGTCAACAAGCCTTGTCCACTTCTGGAATATGGTGATTGACATCCACCTAAAACTAATGAGAACCAACTCAAAACTAGTCAAGAGAGCCTTGAGGTTGTGCATCCAATGGAAAAGTGTATAGGCTACTTTAACAATGAGGTCGTCTCTCATCTCTATGAAATGCTCTGCATAGAAGGTTTTCTTGGGTTTGAGCCCGCAAGGTGAATCTACCCATGTGCCCTGATGTATTGTTTATAAGTGTTCCCCCTAATGACCTTGTCCAACTCATGTTTGTACAACAATGGATGCCCATAAGCATCCAAGGAGTACATAAATGAGGGGAGCATATCTATCGAGAGGCCCACTCACTATAATCAACATGTAACCTTAGTAAACCAACAATAAACTCATCGAGAGGACCCAGTGGAGGCAATTGCAATGGCCTCCAAGGAGCAATGTGCAAAGTGACGATATTGATCTCCGCTAACAGTTGAATCAATGAATTTATGAAGCTGATGAAATAGTGAAACCAATGCAAAAATGGCCTCGACCCAAAAAAGGGCGAGCTACAAACTTGGCCTATATAACACATCAGAGAACAATCCTCTTGCAAGATATGATGTGATAGAGCAAGAGAACTTGAACCCTTTCCATCCTAACCTCTCCTCTAACAAGTTCAATCCCTAAACCTCAAAGCCATACAAAATTGTGGGCCTAATAATGTTATCCAAAAGCTCCATCTTGGACGACATGTCCTAAAAGTGGTGCCGAAAACATTGTCGCTCCAAAAGGGCCAAGGAACCATATCCCTTGTTGATCTAATGCTTGAGAGTCAACGCCAAACTAAACTTGAGCCTAGAAAACTTGGTGATCTCAATCTTCTCACCTTGAAAATACAAATGGAAGTTCAATATGACACTCTTCGAACCATTAAAGATCACAAAACCTACATAAGGCATCTAAGTGTGTCTTCAAAGGCCCTCTAGAGGGGAGACCAAGAGGACCAAGTCATCGACAAAGAGTACAATGGAGATCAAGACATTGTGAATGAGGCAACCATCCTCGAGCCAGATATGCTTTTGCAATGGATTTTAACTCATCTATGGTGTCACCAAAATGGTACTCCTAATAAACTCTAACAATCCATGTGTTATGTGAAGGCAACCCAAAATAGAGTCATAGAGATGCATAATAACATTGAAGTGAGTTTCTAAAATGCCAACATCTCCAAGTCTTTGGAACAAAACCTCCATTCGATCATAGTAATTGGGTGTGCCCTTGAGCACTTACGAAATGTAAACTGTTTATTTATGCTTGAAATAAAAAAAAGTTAAGAATATTTTCTTAGGAAATAAAATGTGAAAAGGAGGATAGATGTAACTGATGTCAAATTACATCCTACATCAACTCTCTATCCATGTTCAACCAACATTGAATAGAGATAACAAAATCACATCAAATATAGTATATGAATTTATCTCATTTACTACTAACAATTACCTCTACCCCTTTACTCATAAAAGTAATGGGCTCTCCTATAGTTGTAGGAAGGCCCGTAGTCAAACATCTAATGATGGGTGCAAGCAATGAGGTTGCTCCTTGCATCTTGATCCATCGAGTCCTATAATGGTTGGTGAAGAACATCCTATAGTGTTGCTTGATCCTACTCATCCTCTTCATCGAACCATCAAAAAACTCCATAACACAACTTTCAATCCAATCTCACTTGCACTCATTTGCTTGGATAACATTGACCCTATGACTAATTGGTTGGACAAACTAGTAGCAAAACATGGTGGAAGAACAAGCCAACTCTTTGTTGTTGGGAATTTCCTCATTAATACTAAGCATTGAGGCATGATTATATATGAATTTATCAATATTCTTCACCAACTTGATCACATCACCAATAAAGTAAATCTTGTCAATACCCTCCAATATCAAATTGATACATTTTGCAACATGCCACATTAATAAAGTAAATCTTGTCAATACCCTCCAATATCAAATTAATACATTTTGCAACATGCCACATTATTAGCATCACAATGTATTAGGACCTATACAAGCAGTTGCACCCTTGTATCTTGAAAGAATCTTCCTACAACTCACAAGAAGGTGGTAGTCCTTAAATGTACTTATACATCAACAAATCTAATAAACATTATCAACCTCTAGATAATAAAACAAATAGTACCCTTCACATCCACTGAATTATCAAACATGATTGAGCATCCAATGGCTTCCATGAATGTTCACTCCTCTAATCTAATATTGATATAGGATTTTATTTTCGAATGATTGAAAGAATTTCTTTTTGAAAGATTGGTATTCTCGACTCCTCACAAGTAGGGCCTATTAACAATGTTTAAAAAGATATTTCAACATAAGAAATCCATGCCCACATCCCTATCTACGTTTTCCTATTTCATTTCCATGACTAAATTGATTGAAAGTTGTGCCTAGGCACTCATTAGACAAATAAAGGTGACGTAGTTTCTTATAGAAGGCAAATCTGTTGAAGCCTTCCCACTTCCCCATCCCCGATAATAATTTCAAGCCCTACGAAGACGTTTGTGTTCATTCTCCGTCCCCGTCCCTTCTTAAATAGCTTCAAATCCCTTCTTGAATAGCGACAAAAGCTTGTTGCCTTAAGGTCTAAAACATTTAGACAGGATCAACTTCCTAGTATATTGGGTTCTTGCAAGGCATTTTAAACAATGAATCATTTCAAATAGAAGCGTTCTCTAAAGCTCACAATTCAATGTTTGATGATATTCATCAAACAAATCAAGTTTTTTATATCTACGAAACTCTGAAAAAATACAAAACCATGAAGAAACACTATGGATATTAAAACTCTTGCATAAAAACAACAAAATTAAATTGGGTTCTTGCAATGCAATTTAATGTTTGCAAGGCATTTTAAACAATGAATCATTTCAAATAGAAGCGTTCTCTAAAGCTCACAATTCAATGTTTGATGATATTCATCAAACAAATCAAGTTTTGTATATCTACGAAACTCTGAAAAAATACAAAACCATGAAGAAACACTATGGATATTAAAACCCTTGCATAAAAACAACAAAATTAAATCCATGACCCCATCCATCCAGAGATTTGTTGGCAGCAATCAAACTCCAAATTTACCCCTCCAAAAAAGGTTGGAACATTCCTCTCCTTGAATCACACAAAAAGAGAATGAAAAATGATAAAATCACGGGTTGGAATTTGCCATTACAGAGTTTTTGCAAAATCTACAGCCGAACACAAAGATGTTTCACATCTGTTGATAAACACCAATGTGGAATATAAACCAAAAAAGATATTTTTAACAAACAAATAATAAATATACAAGGCCGACATATTTTTATCAACTAGCTTATTTCCATCTTAGACCCCGAATAAGATCAAATCCCACAAGGTGCAAACATTTTCTTGATTTTTTATGCTCCCTCCAGATGCTTGACAGTTAAAAGACGGTTTCTCCAAATTTATCAAACATCAAAACAAAAAAAAACAAATCTCACAAGGTGAAAATCTTTTCTCAAATACTTGCACTCTCCCTTGAAAACCTCGATGGATCTACAAATTGATTTTCTTAAGTAGAAAATTTCTCAAAGATAAAACTGAAATGGTTCACTCAGAACACCTTTTAAGAAATTAATGGAACAATCAAATCAAATAAACCTCAAAAATTTAAGTACTTTGGCTAAAAGGGTCTTTTTGCAACATGGTTAGCCCCTATCAATGCCATTCAATACCCACATCACAAACATCGCACACCCCTCTCGAAGTGAGCTCTAACGCCATATGTTTACCAAATTGGACTATCATACTAACCCATACGTTTGCCAAGTTCGACTGTCATACTAACTCAAGCTGATGGATCTACAAGCTGATTTTCTTAAGTAGAAAATTTCTCAAAGATAAAACTGAAATGGTTCACTCAGAACACCTTTTAAGAAATTAATGGAACAATCACATCAAATAAGCCTCAAAATTTGAAGTACTTTGGCTAAAAGGGTCTTTTTGCAACATGGTTAGCCCCTATCAATGCCAATCAATCCCCACATCACAAACATCGCACAATACAATCATACTCGTTAGCAACTACATTTACAAGCACTTATTTAAACTCAACTAAACTGACTTGTCACCTTTCTAATTACAGTGCACCTTTAAATATAACACAAAATTATCTACCCCGTATACAATTCAAATACATGACCATACTATGACTTAACGTCAATAAGTGAACATTAGTTACTCCAGCGATTTCTAAGCCTTTCAAGAAATTTCAAGGAATGAAAAAATGATTGTTATTATGTATCATGTTCTAGACCTAATACTCGAAATTGGAAACACTTGACAGACTATATTAAAGAAAAACAACTATATTTGAGACATGGACAATCTGGCTTTTGCAAGAAAGACAGCACTTATCATATTGTAAACATTATTTTGATGCATTCAGGCCTGCACTCTTAGAAGAATGAGTGGAGTGGAAACTTATCCTATTGCCTTTGTTTTAATTGCAATTTTAATTCATGACGACACATTTTACCACAATGACAGAACTGTCATATTCTACAGGATGCATACTCGATTGCAGTATATTCTATTGCAGTTTCAACAAAATTGTTCTATAACTCGAGCAAACGATTAAAAAAACGTGAAATTCTAATCTTTAGGCGCCATACAAAAGCACACCAACAAACAAACACATGTAGATCAGACATAATGTCAGACCAAACATTTCAAAGAAAAACGAACAATTATTTATACTCCTTTAACAACTGCCATTAATTGTTTATACTCAAGTTAGTTAAACAGCTTTATAGAGAGATGATCTATCCTCACATTTATTACCTCTCGTCTTTGTTAAGGACGCCTTGATTTCCAAAATTGTTAATATATATCTTCTCAACTGAAGGGAAGTAATCTAGAACAAAACAATATCTCGGATACAACTCTGGATACAAATCACTGTTACAATAAAGCCTTCCAACTTCCAAGTTAAATCTTTTGAAAATAGCTTCCATTGCAATGGAACAAGGGGACTCCAATTTAAGTTGCCCATAAACTTCCTAATATTAACTAGCATCTAATCCTTAAGATTTGCAATGGCATGAATCACCATTTACAATCTCTCTAACATGCGTATTAAATATCTGAACTGTAGTTGGATTTCAGGTGTTACATCTTCACATAGTCCAGCCATATCAAGTCCCACAATGTCTCAAACCTTCAAGATTGTATGTTCTTTGCATCTATTATAGAATGATGCATACTCAATTCATGCACTCGCAGTGTGAGTCTTGATGAAAAATCCTCGCAGCTTTGAAAATTTCACATGCACACTTGCCTATGCACCTGTCACACGATTACTAAACTCAGCATGAAATTTTTTAAGATGACATATAATGCATAATAAATACCTAGACTTCAAGTTACCTGCAGGCCTCGCTTTCCACATCCAATCTTGTGCTGTAGGCAAGCTCTGCTGCCAATAAAAACAAAGGGACCAAATCTTGGCATAAGTTTGGTAGCAACCTTCTTAGAATGTACTCAAAACAGATGATCAGCTAAAATACATTATAACAAATCTGTAAACAATTGGACAAATACAAACTGGATTTGTGTGTGTGTGTGTGTGTGTGAATGACCTATAGTTGTCCTTTGTAAATGCCCAAAGCCATGGTTCTATATGAAAGTAGACACCCAGTCATACAATATTCATGGTGCAAACCATAAATCAAGGTTAAAAGAGACAAAAACAAGGCAACCAAGTAACATGATACAAATTCCACAAATATTATGTTTCTAAAGAATACAATTAGACAGCCAAATTGGTCATTAACAGTGATAATCTAGATTGCAGAATCTATCCGATAACCACAAGACTGGCTCTGACTAAAAGAAGCAATTTCTAAATTCATTTAAAAAGCAATTTCTAAATTCTTTTCACCAAGGAAAAGCAATCAGTAATGACAATGAATCAATGTCCAATGTTCTGATTAACTGCAGTCATTGAGTTCTAGACATTGTTTTCCTAGTTATGAAATGTCCAAATTTTGAGAAATTATTGGGGGAAAGCCTTTTAATTTTCCTGAACTGCTGCAACAATTTGATAAAAAAAAAATGATACTTGAAATACAACTCACAGTTGGTAATGTGGACTGTGCAATTTGTGGCTGCTGTTGTTGTAGTTGAGGCTGCTGCTGTTGCTGTAGTTGAGGCTGCTGCTGTTGTAGTTGAGGGTGCTGCTGTTGATGTAATTGATGGTGCTGTGCTTGGGGTTGCTGCTGCTGATGTAGTTGAGGCTGCTGCTGGTGATGTAGTTGAGGGTGTTGTAGTTGAGGTTGCTGCTGTGGCTGAGTCTGCAACTGTGGCTGAGGCTGCAAACGTGGCTGTTGTAGTTGTTTCTGCTGTTGCTCAAATACTGTCAGCTCATCAGGTTTCTCCCACTAGCAACCAAACCAAACAACTATAAGAAAGGACCATAAAAGTTATTGAAGCACAGCATTTGGGCATACAAGAAATTATTAGGAAAACATGACAACTAGTGAATAAATGCTGCAACCTAAACAGCAGGCCAAATCTACTTTGCTCAAACTGCCATTGTTAAAAAGCAGATCAAATCAACATAATGAATAGAAAGAAAACACCACATTACACGGGTTGATTTACCTTGCTTTCTCCTGTAACACTATTGTAATAGTATTTGTATCCCTCTGGAGACGTATGCTCTGTCCAAACACAAGTTGCCGGAGCAGGGGCCTGAACACTGACAGATGCAACAGCTGGAGCAGGTACAGGCTCAGTTGCTGTAGAAGCTGGGCCCATAGAGCTAGCACTCGCTACTGTTTGTGGCTGTGCAGAAAATGTCCAGGGCTACATCAGCAGCCAAAAACAATGTCAATACCATGACACATTCCGTTCCTGGTCCCACTACTAAGAGTAACAACTTTAATTAAATATTTACATCAAGCCAGAATAAAAACGAGGAATTGAGCCTATCCTAAGTTAATTGTAGATGCATCATAAATTCTATAACACCAACTTGTTGCTGTGGAGTTTGCTGAGCCAGAGCCACTTGATAATATGCCTGAACAATCAAAAACATGAATAAATGATGTTAAAGACAATGAATGCATACACTGCTGACTGAAATCTTTACATCCAACAAAATCATCTATTCCAAACCTGTTGTGGCTGAGACTGCATTGGCACCGTTTGCTGCTGAGGCTGCATTGCCACTGCTTGCTGCTGGGATTGTGTTGCTGCTTGTACTGCAGGTAGCTGGAGCTGCTGTTGAAATGAAGGATGCTGTTGTGACTGAAAATTTGGCTGTATAGTAGGTTGCTGTTGGTGTGCTAACTGAAGAGCAGGTTGCTGTTGCTGGGGCTGTGCTTGCTGCTGGTGATGGTGCTGCATAGCTTGTAATGGCATACTAAGAGGAACCTGCTGGAGAGTTGGGGCAGCATGTTGCTGCACTTGGGACTGGGAGACAGGCAACTGCCCATATTGAGATAATGGTTGCTGTGACACTGGTAGCTGACCAAATTGAGGTTGCTGAGAGAGTGGTTGCGAGACCTGCATCTGTTGACCATATTGCAAGGATTGCTGAGGAGGCTGCAGTTGTGAATGAGATTGTTGTGGTTGTGAATGCTGATGTTGAAATGGAGTTTGCATCTGTTGCTGCATCTGACGTGGTTGCTGCACTGGTGGTACCCAACCTTGAGGTTGAGACTGCCGCTGTGCAGGAGGTGAATTAAAACCCTGTTGGCATCATAGGATTCAGTACATATAAAACTGCAGGGAGCAAGAACTCTTCCAGACTAGGGCAAACATAGAAAACCTTTTAATGACACTCCAGTACAGCCCAAAAAAAAACAGATAATAAATATAATTCTAAACCACATTTGTAATTCCATACTGAAAATAGGTCAACTAGCCAAAAATTACCGGCAGCTGAGAAGGGGCAGTCATCCTTGCAGGACCACCTATTGTGGAAGATGTGTGAACAGCTCCCTGAATCGGACCATTCATTGACATTTGTGAAACATTCGTTGGGCCTACCTGAAAATTCGCAGAACAAATAGCATTCCAGTTTTAGTCACAACAGGTAGATTTATAATCATCAAACAATAGATAGAGCTCAAGCCTGTGTATCCCAGGAAAAATCTTTAGAAAAAGGGCTCGGCTTCCCTTCATCTTACCATCGGTGAGTGTCCTCCAACAGATCCTGACCTTCCACTAGGAGTTGAAGGGCTTCCATAAGGATGGGAACCAACTTGTGGAGATGGGGTTCTCACACTTGCTACACCCGTAGGGCGCCAGTTTGAATGCATGCCACGTCCTCCCATGTGCCCACCACCGCCAAAAGACGACCTAAAATTAAACACACATAAGGTGTTAAATGAATAGAAATATGTACCACTTCAAATATTCAAGTACCACTTCAAAATCACCAACATGTCTAATCGAAAGCTTCTCAAGCTCACCTTGATCCAAATGGCCTCTGCAATTCTGTACCATAGCCTGGACCTCCAAATGCAGGAACATTTCTGGATATAAGCCACGCCAAAAGTTATCATGAAACTCGAGCAGGAATACAGAAACACTAGTAAAATATAATATAAGAGGGCAATGCGATGGCATGACCAAACCTTGTGTCTCCACCTTTAAATCTCTTAGGCTCGGCAAATCGTACAGCCAAAGGCTGATTGCAACCCTAAAAAAAATTAAATACATTATTGCACTTACATGTACTTCACATTTGTCAAATATACCAAAATGTTCATACCAAAAATGACCAATTTGAAAGAAGAATATATTTACTCTCATCATATAAGTTCCATTCAATCCACTAATAGCTGCTTCCGCCATTTCTCTGGATGGGTACTTCACAAATGCACACCCTGTATAAATTACATAAACAGTGCACTGGTCACTGTCAATCTAATATCCAACCAGAAAAAACTGTTAAAAATGAAGAAGTAGACAGCATACCTCTGCTCTGCTTAAAGTCATCTCTCATGATATATATGTCATCGACAACACCAAACCTAGCAAAAATCTGTTGATCCAAACACATTTATTATTATAACTCTGAATATAGTTTTAATCTCAACAGAATTCTGGAAACACATTCAACTCTCCACATTGGTCATTGATCAGTGCACTTAGGCACAAATGACAAACTCAAATTAGTAAAGCTAGTGTTACACAACCAAAAGGGCATTCACAGTAATTACCGGCATATTCACTAAATTCAATAAAGATATATGAATATTTCAAATTCATGTGATAGGCAATCAAATGGTCATAAATATGTATTTAAATAAACTTCAACCTACAGTGCCGCAAATGTCCCATAACTCAAAAATTACATCTCCAACTAGATATTTGGGCCTAATCACTTATTGAGACAGTACAATACTATGCACAAAACAATCACCTCTTCAATTTCGTTTTCTGACGCTTGTCTATTTAAGCAGCCAACAAATAATTTATGCTCCACTGTACCTAACATAAACAAAATCAACATAAGGATTACAGACATTTCTCAGATACCCCGATATCATGGCAGAGATTGTGTTGCAAAAGGACAAACATCAAAACATGCCAAAGATGGTTTTAGAAAGGTTTCCACAAAGAATTGAATGACAATGCATTTAAAAAACACAGGAGCATTGCACAAAATGGTATTAGTAAACTAAAACAATTATCAATATATAGAATCCACATTTCCCATAAACATTTCTACATCAAGCAAAAAATCTAAAAAAGGGATTGCAAATTTTTTTAAAAGGACAAAAATCTCTCAATGTTCATAGGAGCTTTTGATTAGGTAGACAACGGAAACCTACCCAGCTGCTCCCGCTCTCCATCAGCAAATCTGACTTGTAAAGGACTGACCCCCTGCAAAATGGAAACATATACTGAAAACAAAGCCTAAAGAATAAAATTATCCAAAGGTGCCTTGCCACACAAATTTAGAACTGCAATTTTTCAAAAGTACAAACTCACCCCTGGTAATGTATGTTGATTGTGAAGAGCTTTGATGGCTCTCTCGGCTTCCTCAATAGTTGCATATTTGATAAAATAGCAGCCTGTAGCATAAAATATTTGACACTCGAAATACTTGTCATTTATGATTATAAAACATTTCCAATAGATGCTGGAAAGTAAGGAAACCGATTTACAACAAAGAAATGTTAAAACACAAAACTCAATTTTATATGATGATGTAAAATAATCAACAAAAATTTTGTTCGCTACAGTTTCTAAGAATAGAAAAGATAAGTATAAATAGTGTGCTTTGTCATTGCCACCCCCCCCCCCCCAAGG
>CBVK0102982972.1:0-10467 GCA_900067695.1 Picea abies
CAAGAACACTGGCAAATTTGATATCATGTCTTCAAGGGTTGATCTCTCAAACTGAAAATCAAAACCCTGTGCTACTTGAAGCATTAGAAAGAACATGTTATGTTTTTTATTTCGATGTATTATAGCTAGGTGTCAACCCGACCAGGGGTTAAACAAGACCTTGTCTTGAAGAAATCATAGGTTTCTACAAGAATGTCTATGCCATTTATTGCATTGAATAATAAAGATCATGAGCTTTCTAATAATGTAAAACATGATATATTTATGTGCACAATTAATGGAGTGGAGGCCTGTTCAAATTGATATCTTGTATCAATCCAACATTGGCAACATTGATGTCATGTCAAGGGTTGATATATATCAAACTGTACATCACAATCCCATGCGACTTGAAGCACTAGAAAGAACACATTATATTGTTTATTTCAATATACTACAATTGAAAATTTCAATATACTATAGGGCATACTTTGAAGCAACTATACATGTTAACATTCTGATTCAGATTTAAAAGAAAGATAAAATATCACTAACTTCAAATCTGGGTTGAACAAATCAAATACAAATTTCTACTAGTGAAAAAATGTATCCTCCTGATAATTTTTACATGTTATAGTCAACTAGTATCATGGATAAAGAACAATCAAAAGAGGTCTCCAAGATATAATGGAGAAACTAAATAAAATTAATCACAAGTAGAAAAAGATAAAACAAAATATACAAAAACAGGGACGGTTTAGATAAAAAGTTAAAGCAGCATGCAAAGAAGAAAAAGAATACGAGCATAAAAACAAAAAAGAAAACATCACTGGAAAAATAGAAATTGAAGGTGAGGAACAGAAAGGCAGTGAAAATGTTGATGAAACAAGGAGAAGACAACAAAACAGAAGAGTTTCTGCTAATTAGTGGTTTCCACTAATTGAGAAACTATATAAAATGAATCACAAGTAGAAAAAGATACGACAAACTATACGAAAACAGGGATGGTTTAGAAAAAACTTGGAGCAGCATGCAAAGAAGAAAAAGAATTCAAGCAGAATCATGAAGTCTCTTATTTTTACTTCATTATTCTATAGAAATTTATGTGAATGAAATATCCTAACACATGAACCCCATCTGATTCAAATTGACATCTTTAAACATGTCTAATCATAGTCAGTTCTTTTCATTCAGCTAATTAATGTCTATGATGAACCCCATAGGCATGGAAAGAATTTTGTCAATTGGGTCTAGCCAGAGTGGTTGTGGGATGCAGTGTTATCATCCACACCAAGTTCTAGTCCCATAAGTGACATGTTGAGCTCATGAATAGTATATTATTGTAATGGCTGTGAGCCCTGTTGTTGACTTGGCCTTGTGCCCTAAAGAATCCAAAGTTTACCCTGTGTACCATTCTCACAATGAGAGGAAGTGCCTGGGGGTTTTCCCGGGAATATATTACCTGGAAAAAGAAAAAAGGCATGAAAAGAATTTGCATTCATAAATCAACACCAGCCCCAAACACTTAGGGCAAGGCATCCCCAAAGTGTAAAGTATGTTGTGCCCATAAAAGCACAACATCTAATTAAAATTTAGTGGGGACTATTTTGCAATGGGCCTAAATCCTATCTTTGTAAGTGTATACAACGTTGGGTAAGGTCAAAGTAACTAGGGTGACTAATAGTGACTAATAATGTAAATAAAAAGCTTATAATTATTTGAGTTCCAAGTAAGGGTTGCACTCCTCTCTCATACATAAATAAATATATTCTCCTCACCTGTATAATCAATCAATCGTCATCCTTCATCAAGTCAATGTAATACAACCTTCCAAAAAAATCCTCCAACTCTTGGATTACAAGAGCATTCAAACCCCATATAGGTGCAGGTGCATGTTGTGCCCATTAAAGCACGACATCAATTTTACAACTAGACCATTTTGCATGAGGGCCTAAATCCTATCTTTGAAATATTGTATGTTACATCACGTAAGGCCAAAATCGTAAAATATGAAGGCTTAAATAAAACATAGGGTAGCTAACAGTGACTAATAACATAAAGAAAGAGCTTATGATGACTTGAATCCCAAGTAAGGGTTGCACCTTGCACCTTGCACCCCTCTCCCATACATAAATAAAGATAATCTCCTCACATTTGTATAACCAATCAATCATCATCTTTCATCAAGTCAATATAATACAACCTTCAAAAAAATCTTCCAACGTTGGGTAAGGTCAAAATATAAATGCCTAAGTAGACTAGGGTACCTACTAGTGACTAATAATGTAAATAAAAAGCTTATAATTACTTCAGTTCCAAGTAAGGGTTGCACTCCTCTCTCATACATAAATAAATATATTCTCCTCACCTGTATAATCAATCAATCGTCATCTTTCATCAAGTCAATGTAACACAACCTTCCAAAAAAATCCTCCAACTCTTGGATTACAAGAGCATTCAAACCCCATAAGTGCAGGTGCATGTTGTGCCCATTAAAGCACAACATCAATTTTACAACTGGACCATTTTGCAAGAGGGCCTAAATCCTATCTTTGTAATATTGTATGTAACATCATGTAAGGCCAAAATGGCAAAATATGAAGGCTTAAATAAAACATAGCGTAACTAACAGTGACTAATAACATAAATAAAGAGCTTATGATGACTTGAATCCCAAGTAAGGGTTGCACATTGCACCCCTCTCTCGTACATAAATAAAGATAATCTCCTCACATTTGTATAATCCTCCAACTCTTGGATTACAACTGCATTCAAACCCCAAAGAGGTGCAGGTGCCCCCATTTGTATTTTGCATTATTACCTATAAATAACTTGATAGTAGAGATAGCCTCTGATAGTTTGCTGCATGCTTCTGTTATAATTCAGTTATAATTCCCACTTTTTGCAATTTTGCACCTTAACAACTAATAGAACAACCGAGCAACAGTGGTCAATGAGATAAGATAAGATATTTTTATTAAAGTCCAACAAGATGACCACAAATAGGTCAAAGGGACTGTGCTAAGTACAGTAGTGTGGAATACAAAGTGGAAGCACAAAGGCCACTACTATAAAATATATAAAAGCAGATCTAAACTATGCTAGAATAGATAAGATTTGTTGTCTAGTACAATTAAACAAGAGAGAAGAACAGTGATGCAAAAATATGCAAGTACTGCTGAGAACCCGAGAACATGAGAACAGAATTGAATATGGTAGAAAGACACATATATCATATTCTTCTCCCAATCTATAATATTACCTTCTATACTAGGGAACTCATCATATAGTTCTTTTTCTATATCTCAAAAATTAAATTAGAGTATAATAAATTATTACTAGGTAGGAATTAAATTCAATGGTACCAAACTCTTTTGGGATAACAAGGGCCACTCTTAGCCATATATGCAAGTACAATTTTGCAAGTGAAAAATAAATAGTTCTAAAGCATATTTTTACCCGCACTTGGTGGAGCAGATTGTAGTCATTGTTCTATTGCTATGCAATAATGATTTTCTCAAGATCTTTGTATATGCAATACTTTGTAGTTAAATATGTAGTTTCTAGTTAGGGATCGAATTGAAATCCATTTACTTTTTGCTAAGAATAGACTCATTTAAAACATATCTCAAAAAATCAACCAACACAAATCTTTCAACAACTCCTTGGTTAAGAAAGGCATCATAGGGAAACAAGAACAGTTGGAATTACTTGGTAAATTAATGTTTAATGCAGCTACAAAGAATTAAAATACAGAAATAAAGGTGATCATTAAAGGAAAATGAAACACATACCATGTTGTTGGCCAATTTTTTTCTCTCTCACCATAGTAACTTCAAGTACATGGCCATGTTCAGCAAATAATTGTCGTATCTGGCCATAAGAGCGTAGGAAAATTACTTGCTCATGTTTAGAAAATAAAAGATACAAAAATAATTAACCTTAACCAACAACATAATATTGGTACACCTAAAATTAGAAGCAATGTTGCAAATAACTTGGATTGACAGCCTTACATTATTAACTCATTATCAAAAATAAACTACTACAGACAGAACAAAATACAACTCTGAAGCAACAACGGCATATACCACAATTTTGATAAACATTTGGCAAACGATTCTGCAAGATAATCTAGAAAGGGATGAGACTCTGATTTTTAACTATTGAGTACATGAAAGTCAAAAAATAACCATAAATAACTACAAACAGCCTTTACAAAAGCATGTCATTCCACTCACTCTGATTTTTAACTATTGAGTACATGAAAGTCAAAAAATAACCATAAATAACTACAAACAGCCTTTACAAAAGCATGTCATTCCACTCTGATTTTTAACTATTGAGTACATGAAAGTCAAAAAATAACCATAAATAACTACAAACAGCCTTTACAAAAGCATGTCATTCCACTCAAGAACATGTTTTGCAAATGCTTGGCGCTATAAATAAACATTGTTTCCTGCTTACATCTTCCTCTGTAACAGTTCTGGGTACATGCCCCACAAAAAGTTTGAAGTTCCCACCATCGACAGAAGCTGCAAAAAAACAGTACTGAGTAAGAATTTTATTGTTTTCAAATAAATAGCATGCAGTGATCAACTCACAATTGCTCCTAAAGGAAAAGGTGAAGATTCAACAAAAACAAAATACACTTTTTAGTATATCCTGCAACAAGGTAAAAGAAGATAATGATAAGCTGTAATTTCTGCCAGTATTATAATCTTCCTTTCTTAGGCTGTGCTGCATCTGAGGAAACTCCAAGAACATATTCCAAGAATAAAAGGGGAAAAAACTCTCTTGAAAAGCAACAAATAGGTTGTCATATAACGAAGATCTTCACTCTCTACTCAAACCCATAGAGATAGGTCTGTCTAAAATTTAATGAGACTACTAAGAGGAAGACAGGTAAGACTAGAGGAGTGGTGATTGATGATGATAGTAGTAGTTTCAAACTTTCACCTGACAAATGTGTTAGTAATTGGTCTAGAAACCAATATAGAAGATAAGCTTACGGCTTTGGCATATGATCTTCTCTTTCGCAAAGATCTGAAAAAAAGCAACCTTTGCAACTCTATGTTAACCAAGGATCTTATAAGTGGGGACTGTCAACAACTGGAAGCTTCAAAACTTAGAAATTACAATCAGGCATACACATATAACTTATAACTAGGAACTTGAGCAGAATGGTAAAATTGGATCCCTTAAAGGTTACAGTAACTTTTTGGAATCAGAATGGGGATCTCAGTTAGGATACTAGGTCCATTGATACTTAACAATGATTTCCACTATGATAAGGGCTTATGGATATTTTCATTGGAGTTACTGTGAGAGAGGAGATGATGGAATTGCAAGATAATTTATCTTACAAGTAGTTGTGTAAAAAATTTGTGGTTATAATTAGGCCACAAATTACATGTTAGAGTATGTAGCAGACATGGAGTTTTCTGACAGGTAGCATCTAAGGAAGAACACAAGGAAAGAAAATTTAAAGAATAGGATGGAAGGGAGCACGGATGGTGAAATGAGGGTGGGAACTATAGCTAGGTAATAGGACAAGGTAAAAATGGAAATGGGGGACTAGGGTCACTCCACAACAAAAAGAAATATGTCCATTCTTGCTAAGGAAATGAAAGAAAGGGTCAAGGCAATTTAAGCAGGTATACGAAAAGATTTCCATGATATGTATGGCATGTCAGTTTATCTCCTTTACAATGTTGTAAAGCTCTTGGGAAGATGCCTACAATATTTCAATAATGCATCAGCAAATGAGAGAAATAGCAGAAAGGCAGCAAGTGCATGCATAGAAGGACACAAACTTGGATAAGCCTGTTGGCTGATTTGTACGAGATAAAAGCAAAATAATTGCTTCTACAGATGGAACGGGGTCGATAGAGGGACAAGCAAGGAGATTTGATTAAATTAACAAAGAAAAAATCCCACCAGGATGATACAAGGAGATTTGATTAAATTAACAAAGAAAAAATCCCACCAGGATGATACTGATCATGGTGGAAACAAAATAGCCAAAGGGACATGTAAACCAACATCAAGATGTCCTCCCTCCAGGGAAAGAAAGGTCTTGCATATCCCTACTAGTGGGTTCCTGCATATGCCTACCTGGTAAAGAATATTTTGACTGTTAAGCTGAGAAGGGTAACGTAACTAAAGATTGAAAAAGATGCCATGCTACTTTATTTTCATGGCTGAATATGGTGGTTCCTTTGCATTAAGGCTACTTTATTATAGCCCTTTTGAAGATAAGTAAAAAGGAAAACCCTTTAGACCTACCAGGGGTTTGAAGCAGGGCTGTCCTGTGACTCCCCTTCTTTTTCTAATTATAGCAGAAGACCTAAACAGAGCTATAGCAGAAGCAAAAAGAACAGAGAATTTAAAGGGAAATAGGCAGAAGCTTTCATCTAACCCACCTCCTTTTTGTTTATGATGTTCTGCTATTTAGGGATGGATCAAGAAGGGATGCTAGAGCTCTGAAGGATATTCTAAATCTTTATTGTCCTGCTAAAGGCATGTCAGTCAACATGCAGAAATCTTCTCTGTTGTTTTGGGATGGAAGAAATCCACGCAAGAGAAATCTTTCAGATCTCTCCCATCAATTGCACTGAGTTAAAGGATGGATTCAATTATTTATGCTTCTACATAAAGCCCAACTACTATGGGAAAATAGATTGGAATGGGCTTCTAAAGTGGAAAGAAGAATAAATCATTGGTGCAACAGATGGCTATATAGGGGTGGCCTGCTAGATTTTGTAAAGTGAGTTTTGGAAGCAATCCCTGTCAATTAGCATACAATAGCCTCTATTCCAAAAGGCATTCTAGAAGGAATCAGAATGGCAAGCTTCAGATTCTTATGGTCAGGTCGCAAGGAAAAATATGAAATAGCCCTTGTCAAATGGCACGATATCTCATAGCCAAAGTACATGGGACGAAGGAGCTTAAAAAACATTTTCAGTTTGGAAAAGTACTAGAAAATAAGAGTGTGTGGAGATTGATTTCAAAGGATGGCTTATGGAATAAAATTTTAGTCCAGCAATCTATTGCACCAAACAGTATAGAAGATTGGATAAGAAGTCCATCCAAATCCACCAGCATAGATCCATCTTAACTCCGGATCTATTACGAACCGAAAGGGATCCAAAAAATAATTCAGATGCAAATCTCTCGATGCTTAAAATATCTTGAACTAAGATGGATTTACGCTGGCTGGTATATATCACGCAACTCACCTTTAATACTGTGGGTTGATTAGAAAAACAGACATGAATGGTGTCAAACAGAATTGCCTCAGATTCCTCTTCTTCTAGTAATTGATATGATTTCATTTTTATAGTGTTATAAGCTCACATTAGATTTATTATTACTATATTTTTAGTTTTCTATAACATATTATCTTGGGCCAGCACATGCTGACATCAGCATTACAGACATGGGACAGATGTCACAATCTCTTCAATACTAGACTGTAGAATGCACTTCATTTCTCTCGGTGCAATAGACAATGTATCCATCGTCTGGAAAGCAATGGTGCAAACCTTTCCTCTGGTAGGAAAATGGCTAGTCTGGAATGTAGGAAAAGGTGACAAGTATGAGTCGGAATAGATCCCTGTGTGGATAGTGGTTAAGACTACAAGCTGTCAGAAGCCATTAATGCACTGCACAGAGAACGAATCTACACTTTAGCTCAAGCAGCCTCATCAGATACCTCATTCATTTGGCATCAAGATTGGAAGAAGGCTGATCAGCTAGGATAGGAAGGTAATGAACAGATTGAGTGGGAAACCTACACTGCTAAGCATAAAATGAGTCATGAGAATCAAGGACTCAAAGGATGAGCTGGCATGGTCCAAGAGCCCAGCCCTAGGGATCTATACCCCGAAACTATGCTATAAAGCTATGTTTAGCTCTGGAAGCCCAGAAGATATTCAGTGGTGGTGGAAGGATATATGGAAGATTAAAGCTCCCTTGAAGACCCCAAATCTTTATGTGGCTGGCTATCAAAAACAAGGCTCTAACCTAGGAAATTCTCCGAAAGAGGAACAGAGAAGGTCCTAGCAGATCTGTTCTTTGCAAAAACAATGAAGAAAAAATATATCACATCTTCTCATTACCTGTCCCTATTCCAGAGAAGTATGAAGTGAGACAGGCCCCTTAACAGGTAAGAAGGACAGCTGGCAGGGGACCTCTGTAGAAGAATGTCTGAGGTAATGGACTCAGAATCCAGCCTTCAAGAAATTAAAAGGTCCTCCATTAATCATCTCCTAAGGAATATGGTTAGCACGTAATGCAGGGATATTTGAGGATAAATACATTCTTCCAAAACAATGTGCTACTCAAGCCAACGCTATCTTTTCTAGTTTCAAATGTGTGTCCAAAATCTGATACCTAAGGTGCTGACTCACACTCGAATAGACAGATCCAGAGCCTGGGTGTACTTTGATGGGGCTATTCAACGTACCCCAAAAACGAGTGGAGCAGGAGGCATAATTCATATCAGTGATACACGTCATCAACTTCAAAACTTCTCCTAAAACTAGTAGCCAAACAGGGAATTCAAAATTTCCAAGTGTTTGGGAAATCTCAGAATGTTATAAACTGGATGAATGGAAAAGGCAGAGTGGCAAGTTTGTTCCCATCTCCAATCTTAAGTTAAAAATCCAACTGCTTTTAACTCAGTCCCCTTTGAACATGTATACAGAGAACTTAAGAGGAAAGCAGATTCAAAGTCAAAGGAAGGAATTCAGATGGCTTAAGGTTCAAGGTCATGGCTCGAAGTTAAGGATGGTGATCCTATTCAGGAGCATCTCTACAGCATCATCTAATTCATCCCCTTCCAGCTGCTCACCTGATGAAGAACAGTTGTATCCCCTTAAGAAGTTATATGATCATCCAAGTGGACTGTTTTTTCCTTTATTATTCTTCTCCTACAGTAAAGTGGAAGGCATGCTCAGTGTAGACAGGAATCTTCATCTCAGTTTTTCTTCCCATGATGGCTACTGGATTTTTTTTCATATGTATATCTTTTTTGAACATTTGGAAGTATACAGGCAGCCTGCAGGACAGTTCAATTCTATATGTGTTCTTTTTGCAGCAATATCTGTTCCACGGTCCTACTTAGTGGTGTAGAGGCAACCTGCAGAACAGTTTAGTTTTATATGTATTATTTTTGCAGCAATATCTGTTCCACAGTCCTACTTGGTAGAAGGAATTAACAGTTTTTTTAAACTGATTTCTCTGAAGTTGCTATTTATGGAAAGCCCTGTACATCCTCATCTTATTTTATGATTCTCGGACTCATATATATGTATGGACAGTCCTGGATCCTCTATTTTTGAAGTATATGGAGTCTGGACCCTAGTGGTCTATGGAAACTACTTTTGCAAAAATCTGGTCTCTATGAGAGACTGAACATAATTAATCCTCTATTTTTGACATATATGGACCCTGGTGGTCTATGGATATCTACATGTGTAAAAATCTGGTCTCTATAAGAGACTGAGCATAAAGTATTATGTACTGGAAAAAGTTACAGCCCTTATTTTTTAGGGGAACAGTCTAGAGTTTTCAGTCAAGAATCAATCCATTGATCTCTTTTGCTATGTTATGGCATCTACAGAATGTATTTATTTTTCATATTGAATAGAAATATTATTTTTTTCCCAGGAAACACAAAAAGTAAAAAGAAAAACCCACAATATCCAGCTTTGAATATAAAGGACCACTAAAAATGTACAAAAGGAATGTAACAATCGATAGAATAAAAAGCACTGGCACTAAACAGTGAAAAATCCAATCGAAAGTACTCAAATGATTTCATAGAAAAACAGAAAATATAGAAAAACAAAAAAACAGCTAGGGAAAAAAAAGACACATAAAAATTATCCAAAAACAATTTGAAAACTAAGCATGTCCAAAAGTGACCAACAAAAAATTAAGTTATAAAGCAATGAAGTATATGGACCCTAGTGGTCTATGGACAGCTACTTTTGCAAAAATCTGGTCTCTATGAGAGACTGAACATAATTAATCCTCTATTTTTGACATATATGGACCCTGGTGGTCTATGGATATCTACTTGTGTAAAAATCTGGTCTCTTAAAGAGACTGGACATAAAGTATTATGTACTGGAAAAAGTTACAGCCCTTATTTTTTAGGGGAACAGTCAAGAGTTTTCAGTCAAGAATCAATCCATTGATCTCTCTTGCAATGTTATGGCATCTACAGAATGTATTTATTTTTCATCTTGAATAGAAATATTATTTTTTCCCAGGAAACACAAAAAGTAAAAAGAAAAACCCCCAATATCCAGCTTTGAATATAAAGCACCACTAAAAATGTACAAAAGGAATGTAACAATCGATAGAATAAAAAGCACTGGCACTAAACAGTGAAAAATCCAATCGAAAGTACTCAAATGATTTCATAGAAAAACAGAAAATATAGAAAAACAAAAAAACAGCTAGGGAAAAAAA
>CBVK0102983128.1:0-15144 GCA_900067695.1 Picea abies
CCTCAAAATGGCCTCGAAAGTTAAAAACTGCTAAAAATAGTAAATTACCAAAATTGCCAGAAAACTTTTTTGAGTCAGTTGGAAAAGGTGGGTGGCCACCGATATCGACCTGGATCAACCATCTATGCCTAAATTTTACAAATTCCTTGCTATAAGTTGATAGTTTGTTGCCATCACTACTAACTATTTCTATACAACTGTAAAATTAGGTGGGGATACTCATGTGCTTAAGAACTAGACTATGTCTACAAAATAGTTATTAACCATTTGTACTGCATATAAGTATGCATCTAGTAGACTATCATCAAAGTTTCCTACATCTTCTCTTGACAATATGCACGACAAGTGATCCAGTTCTGAATTAAATTTCATTGGTTTCACGATCACCTCAAAGTCATATTCATGAAGCAATAATAGCCATCTACATATTCTCCCCCCCAACACTGGCTTATTAACTAGGTATATCAACATAGAATGGTTTGTATACATCTTAAAGTGTGATCCCAAAAAGTAATGTCTAAACTTCTGTAAAGCATACACAATTACTAACCCTTCATGTTTTGGAGTAGTATAGTTATGTTTTGTAGAGGACAACTTCCTACTTGCAAATGAAATGAGATGATATAACTCTCCTTCTCTTCGCTGAGCTAAAACTAATGCTATAGAGGATGCCTCAACATGTACATGAAACTCCTTTTTTCAATATGGGACTACCAAAATCAGTGTCGTGATCAATTTTTGTTTCAATGTGTCTAAACTCTGCTGACATTCTTCATTCCATTGAAACTTAACTTCCTTCTTCAACAACTTCTCTAATAGGTCTATGATCTGTGCATATCTTCTAACCAACTTTCTATAGTATCCTGTATGACTCAATGTGGCTCTCGAATGTCACACTTAATTAGGTGGTGGCAAATCAACAATCACAACTATCATCACAGGATCAACTAGCAATCCATGTTTACATACCACATAACCCAACAAGATTCCAAAAGGCGCACAAATTTTTTATTTCTTCAAATTCAATGAAATCTAAAACTGCCTACACCTATCCAACATTAAGCACAAAGTTTCAACATGATCTTTTAACAAACTAAATACTTTCCAATCATCTAAGTATGCTTCTAAGAACTTATGAATAAGCTCTTTAAAAGCTGCAACAACCACTCTTGAAAATATTGTTGGTGCATTATTTAACCCAAAAAGAATAATTGTATACTAGTAAGATCCCCATTATGTTGCAAAGGTCGTCTTATGTCTATCTTCCAACGCAATCTTGATCTAGTGATATCCTGAGAATCCATCAATGAAAGAGTAAGCCTCTCGACCCCCTACATTCTCCAAAACTTCATCTATAAAAGGAGTAGGAAACAAGTCATGTAAACATGCATCATTCAATTTCCCCAGATCTACGCACATTCTAATGCCCCCTGTCTTCTTGTCCTGAATTAGCAACGAACTGATCCATTCCGACTCTGCAACATGTTCAATAATTCATGCTTCCAGCATCCTGTCTATCTCTGCTTTCACCTCATGCTTATATACTGGGTTCAACCTATAGGGTATCTTCTTCACATGCTTGGAATTTGGCTTCAAGGGAATCTTCATCTCTCCTAGCTCCCCAATAATCCCTTTCATTTCTAAGAACATATTTAGAAACAGGTCTTGATACTTGCATAGTAAGTCAATAATCTTTTCAATTATTTCCCCACTCTAGTAGTCTCCTAGGTTCACAAACTTGGAATTATCTTGTGTTCAAATATTCACTTTACGTGTTTACAATGGCTTTGCATACACAATAGATTCAAGTTCTGGCCCCTCTACTACGCGCTCTCCTTCAATCTCCAGTATTTGCAAATTTCTTGGGTCTTCCTCTCCTTGGTCTTCTTCAGTAACATTATAACAGTCTAAAACCTATTCAATTGTTGCAGAAAATCTAGGTGCACTATACAAGGATACTGATCTTATCGAGTCTTCTGATACAAAAATCTTGTTCTTGATAACCTCCAAGGTTGGATCAATCAAAGGAGCATCATCTTCAAAATTGAAAGATACCTTGAAGTTCTTGGTCAACTCTTCCGAATCGATTATTCCTCTACACACTTCCAGCTCTGTGTACCAGTTCTTTGGGATCGCGACCATAGTATGTATAAACATATGTGTCCATTATTGCTTAGGTATTGATCTCCACATCGTTGTGCATTGTGTAATATGGCCCGTTGGGAAACTCAATCCCATGTACTTATGTATAGTATATTCATTATATGTCCCGACTATGACTTGTAATAACCTTCTACATTGTTGCCAATCTCTTATTATATCCTTATGCACAACCCACCATCTTGTTGGAGTCGTGTTCAACGCAACATCTAAAGTTAATAATCTTTGTTGATTCGGTATCTGCAACTCAAAATATTTTACAAAAGAAACTACATCAATTAGTCCATCATACCTTGGAGGTTCACATACCTCAGTTCCAATCCATCGCAACACGCGGGTAATCTGAGCACATTTTCTTGTCGATACTTCATGCAATCTTTGTTGTTGATTCTCCGAAGCTTCTTCTGAATCTGATGCACATGAACTGATACTCCTCCAACTAAGTACACCGTCAGTTGTAGGATTCACATAATCATCCATCAATGCAGTCATATTATACAGGTTATCAAGTTCTTTTCCCTTTCCTAGTTCTACATATCTTCTTCCTTCAGTGGGGTCCAACGACGCAATAACCTTCAAGTATTCTACTTCAAATATCACATGTATTTTCTTCAGATCGATGATAGTATGGTTATCGAATTCCCAATCAAGTCTAAGCAGTGTTGCATAAGGGGTGCTTGCATCTAATATCTCAATTACTTCAAAATCTACTATCTTGCGCATTCCATCAATGCTAACACTTACCCCTATCAGTCTTCAAATTGAAACAATCTTATGCTGATGTGCTAGTCTCAACTGGATACGTGACCAAATCAACTTCGGCTAGCCCATCATATCCCAAGTTCGTGACCAAATCAACTTCGGCTAGCCCATCATATCCCAAGTTTGCTTTAGAATGGTATTCACATCAAACCTCAGATCCAAAATGATGTTGTCCATATCATAATCTCCTACATGTGCATTGAGCAAGAGTTCCCTATTCATTTTTTTCTGGCGGTGCACCTGGTTAACTGTTCGATGTGCAACAAGTATTTCTTTTTCTTTTGTGTAATGGTCGATCATTCCGTGTAGTATACTCAAATAAAATTCATCCTTCATTAATTCTAAACAACTTCTTAAGAAAATTTTCAAAGTACCTAACTTTTCAACTTGCTTTTCTGAATGGTCATGAATTGGAGGCATATCATAGACCAGTGACATGTCATACAAAGATGGCGTAGTCAAAGTTGATGTTAACCACTTTCGTTCTATTAACTCCCTCGTGGATTTCTTATAAGTGTCTCGCTCTTTCCTAGGGTTAAATGTTAGATATGGCTTTACTACTTTCTTGACCCACTAGTGTATCATATTCCCTTGATCCGTCACATCAACTCTGGTTCTAGCTCCTCCATGCGTAACTGTTGTTATCCCTCGTTGATTGACACATTTCCTAGGGTTAAATGTTAGATATGGCTTTACTACTTTCTTGACCCACTAGTGTATCATATTCCCTTGATCCGTCACATCAACTCTGGTTCTAGCTCCTCCATGCGTAACTGTTGTTATCCCTCGTTGATTGACACATGCTTCTGCTACTATCATCTATACATTATGGTTTCTCTTCTCTTGCCACTTCATGACCATCTATGGACAATCTTCCATCGCATGGTCTAGTAGTCTGCAATACGTTCACGTCGTGCAGGGATTTAGGCAATCTCACGCCAAATGTCTGGATGGTTACAATTATAACATATAATTGGTCCTCTTCCTCTGTTGAATCCTACAATTATAACATATAATTGGTCCTCTTCCTCTGTTGAATCCTCCTCTTCCACAACCTATGAAACCTCCCCTTCCTCCTTGATTATAACCTATTGGAGTATTGTACTCTGAAACCCCCCCTTTTGATTCTTCTCCTTGGACTCTATTTGCATTTGAAGTGCGTTCCCTCATTAGATCAAATGCACGACAATCCTCCTCATCACGTCCCACATACTTACAAAAATTGCAAAACAAATTCCCTGCAGTGCTATGATATTTTTGCATCAATGGAAAAGTAGTAGGATGATGACCCATCACCTTGCAAATCTCACACCGTACCCCTAATGGGTTCGGAGCTCCCGTCGCCAAATAATTTCTAAAGGCTGGACACTTGTTCTTATGATGACCTTTTGTTCTACATGTAGTACACAATACTTCTTCGTGCTTTTCTTTCCCTTTTGCAAGTTCTTGTAACCGAATGGTCAACATTGTTAACTGTGACTGAACTTGAGCCATCCCTGTGCTATTTTCTCCTTCAAAATATTGTGTTGCAGTCACGAGCCCTAGAAATAGCTATGAAATGAACTTTTCAGGAATCAACGCGTGTAAAATGTGGCGGTTAGTTAGAAATATTTAAACATTTTTTCCACTTTGTAATGGGCTAAGCCCTAATGTCAAATTATAAGTATGTAAAGGGTTTTCGGTTTTTTGTTCAATGAGTATGTCTTGAGAGAGCATGTTTTAGTAGTGAAGTCGAGAGCTAAGTGAGTGTATGTTGTGACAGTCCGTAGTATAATAGTGACAATAAGAGACCGGGGGAGTGACTAAAGCATGTTGGGTCTGTCAGAAGTACAATGTATGAGCACAATGCACATCTTTTGTAATGAATGCCTGTATAATAAAATGAAGAATCCAACCATTGTGTATGTATCCCATCTTGGGTGAACCACATTAAATCGTTGTGTTATGCTGCAATGTATGATATGATGTGTTTACTTTTTGTTATATTTATGGCGCATATGTAACGTATGAATGGTTAATGTGAATATGTTATATGTTTTGATGGTTCCATGCACATGTTGTAAGGTAGAATGGATGAATTTTAAGTACGATGAATATGATGAATGTCTCCCATTCCTCCATGACTATGGAAACCTGGTTCTTGTAGCCCCCATAGGTACCTCGAGTGAGACTTCACCTGCTTGCGAGTGATGCCAAAAGGGTCGATATCTTTATGGTTTTGTTGGTGAATTAATGTTGAACCAGAGGTATTCCCACTGCGCGCCAAAAAATGGTTTTATTGTAGTCTAGTTGGTTAGTATACTCGGCTCTCACCCTAGAGACTAGGGTTCAAGTCCCGACAACGGAACCATTTGTTGGCACGCAATGGGAAGACCCGAGGTTCAACATTAATTAACCAACAAAACTCTAAATATACAATCCCTTTCAGCATCACCCACAAGCAGGTGAAGTCTCACCCGAGGTACCTATGGGCACTTTAGGAACCAAGTTTCCATTGTCATAGAGTAATGGGAGACATTAGTCATATTCATCATACTTAACATTCATTCATTCTACCTTATAACATGCATGCATAACCATCAAAACAAATAACAAATTCATATTAGCCATTCATATATTATATGTGCGCCATAAAAAAAATAAAAAAATAAACACATCACATCACAACATGTATCATAACACAAAGATTTAACATGGTTCACCCAAGATGGGCTACGTCCACAACAACTGACTTCTTCATTTTATTATTCAGTCATTAATTACAAAAGATGCACACTGTGCTCATACATTGTACTTTTGATAGACCCAACATGCCCTAGCCACTCTCTTAGTCTCTTACTGTCACTATCATACTGTTGTCTGTCACAACATACATTCACTTAGCTCTCGATTTCACTACTAAAACATGCTCTCTCAAGACATACTCGTCGAACAAAAACCCAAAAACCTTTTACATATTTATACTTTTACATTAGGGCTTAGCCCGTTACAAAGTGGACAAAATGTCTAACTATTTCTAACCAACTTCCACCTTTCGCGCATGTTGACTCGTGAAAATGCACTAATTGTCTTCCTTTCTTCCGCGCGCACTACCCCTTATTCAATTTGTCGCACGGTTTTCTCCTGCGCGATTCCCAAAACTTATCCCAAAATGACATGCTCCAACAATATGTATATGTGTGTGTGTGCGCGAGCGCACGCATGCCTCTCTCTCTCTCTCTCACAAGCACACATACAAAATATGTATGATGACAATACAGACACAGAGACAAATTGATGATGAAATATGTAGATATATACTCGTACACAAGAACATACATATGTATATACATGTGTGTGTGTGTGTGCACGCTCGCGCGCTTAGATAATATCCCAAGGGGTAGTTCAACTAGTTGTTGCCAATGTTGCTAGGAATTTGGTTTGTTATGTTCTAGTAGTTGTCGAGTTTGAAACCCCTTGGATGAGGCACACTAGTCTACACCAATGGGTTTACTAGGGCATCCATCCATGATTGTGGGGAAGCATCCCTTGGGTTTCTCTTTGATGTTTTCCTTCACACACACACATGTATGTATGCATGTATGTATGTATGTATGTATGTATGGAGACTAGTGGATGGAGAGATGATGATGGATGGAGGAGATATGGAGGGTTTTCATAGAGGATAAGCAATAGTGAAGGACAACTAAAGGAGGAAATAAGAAGTAACAAGGTAAGTTTTGTTTCTCTTCCCACAATCCCCTAAGTTAGACGAAGGAGACAAGGATAGCTCAAAGGAGAAAAATATTATGAATATAAGAAGTAACAAGGTAAGTTTTGTTTCTCTTCCCACAATCCCCTAAGTTAGACGAAGGAGACAAGGATAGCTCAAAGGAGAAAAATATTATGAATAGGACCCCCAAACAACTTCCAAATATCTTGTGGAAGGGTACAATGGCCATTTTTTGGGGTATAACAATGGGTAATAATGGAACTAACAGAAGTACTGATTTAGGGGATAGAAGGTACATCTAGTTTCTTAAACTCAATCATGGACGAGAGTGTTCCTCGTATCCCCATGATCCCATTTACCCAACATAAAAAATTACTCCTTTTGTGGTAGTTGTTCTCAACGATGATCCTCTAAAAACTATTGAATTTTTTTTATAAGGCTGATTTTATAACAACCACCCCCAAAAGTATCATTATTGGTAGTTTTTATCAAACGACCACCAAAATTCAGTGAAATTTGTCTTTTAGAGACAATTTTGTATAAACAACAATGCAAAGTCCAAGTTTAGGGACTTTTGGGGGTGGTTATATCAAAATTGTCCTTACCTATATTTTGGGAATGGTTTGATAAAAACTACCCCCAAATGTCCTTGAAATTGGAGGTTTAGTGGTGGCTTTTACAAGACAATTAACATGTTAGCATTATGACAGGCCTCCATTTTGGACACTTTTTTATGCGTAATCTACTCTTTTCCTTTCCTTTTTTTTCCAACAATATTTCCTAATCACATGATAAATTGTTGGAATGACAAGACTGAAAAGTGATGATGTATGTCTAGTTGCATTTTTTTGTTTTTATATATATTTGCTAATATGGGACGATAAATGACATGTTGCCCAGGTTTCTTTTATTTTTTAGTACTAATGCTAGTTGTAAGAGTGCAGTTGCAGAACATTACAAGCTACTGCAAAAGAAAACAACCTACTGTAGAAGGCTACAACATACTACATAACACTCCATAGTTTGTTGTTGAACGCTACTGCCTACTGCAAAACACTACACCTTTTATAAACGACTACAACAAGCTAGAGAACACTATAAGTTGTTGTGGGGGGCATACTAATTGATGAAAATTTGTTGCAAAACATTGAGCTAGGTTATTTTAGAACCATAATAAGGCACTTTAAAATTAAGTACGAGGATCAAATTAACAAAATGATTTATTGTAAATTAAACCAATGCAAGAATGAGTTGATTTATAACCCCAAAAAACATAATTCTAGGAATGTCATTGTCTAGTGCTAAAATCTAGTTATTTGTAAGATTCCCCCATACGCTCCATGCACTATTACTCGACATGCCAAAATGAGTGGAACCACATTTTGTAGTAGCTATGGTTGGTTTTATAACATTGTGCAATGTTACATAGTGCCTTCTTGTGGTTATGTAGTAACTTGGTTGAAGATTTTCCAATGCATTTTCCTTAACTTGTATGGTTCTCACAACAACGTGCAACATTTTGTAGCTAGTTGTAGTGCTATGTAGCAAACTTTAGAGTGTTCTAGAATAGGTTATAATGTTCTATGACATGCCATAATGTCCTATAGAAGCGCTCAAACAACCAACATTCATACTAAAAAACCAAACAAGCCCATGCAACATGTCATTTCAATTAATTTTAGATTAGAAAAAATTCACTACCCTAAGAACCAACCTTAGTGCATAGGACCTCACAATGGCACTACACGACACTTATAGACCAAATATTCCTTTATAGTTATGGTAGTTTTAGACCATCTACATGGTCCATGAGCCACAAAAACTTCTATTAGGATAAGAGATGCCAATGCACACTAGTGTCTTGTGTCCATGTTCATCCTCATATAATGTCTAGGGTTTTGATATCCATCCTTGATGCAATGGAAACCATACGACAGTTATAAGGTTCCAAAAATCCCCTTACATGGCATGTGCGGTGGTCCAGGACCATGACATGGTCTATGATGCACAAAATCATTTTTTAGGACCTAATAATTTAGTGTGCACCATTGTCTTAGGTCCATCTTCATTTTTGTATGATGTCTAGGGCTATGATAACCATCTTCGATGCAATGGTAGCCATGTGACACATGTAACCCAAAGATTCCCTTTACAAAGCATGTGTGGTGGTTTTGGACCATGCACATGGTCCATGAGCACTAAAAGCCTATTTTAGGTCCTAAAATATTAGTGTTCCTATTTGGACCATGTCCAAGGAACCAAGAACCACTATTGGTGTGCAAAACCACATAATGGTGTCCATATGACATGTGTAG
This sequence comes from Picea abies, assembly GCA_900067695.1. Taxonomy (NCBI): domain Eukaryota; kingdom Viridiplantae; phylum Streptophyta; class Pinopsida; order Pinales; family Pinaceae; genus Picea; species Picea abies. Next base: position 8,950 of record CBVK0102983128.1, read on the forward strand.
GCCAATATTCCCTTTATATGGTTTGTGTGGTGATTTTGGAACATGTGCATGATCCATAAACCATATAATTAACTTTTTGCCTCTAAGATAGTGTTGTTCCTCTTTTACCATGCAAGCCCCCTGGGAACCATCCCTGATTTGTTAAATTTTGTAACAACTCCCATACAATACTTGTAAGCCAAAGACTATCTTTACAAGGCCTATAATGTGGTGTTTTGGACCATGTGCATGGTCTATGAGAACTAAAAAGCCTATTTTTAGGCCTTATGATATTGGTGTTCCTCCATGGATAATGTCCACAACATTGATTAGGACCATCCTTAGTTCACAAAACCTTATAATTATGCCCATACAACACTTGTGTGTAGTTTTTTTTTTTAATATGGCATGTGTGGTGGTTTAGGATTATGTGCATGGTCTATGAGACACAAAAGCCCATTCCAGACCTATGATGTGTTAGTTAACTACATTGATTACTTATGTATGTTATGTATAATCCTTATGTTCATGATTATGATTTATTACTTTAAGGGTGCAAGTCCTCGAGTTTACACTAATTATCCTAATTTCACACTGGGTATTTTTACACTCGTTAAATGAAGGAAAAATTGAAAAAAAAACAACATTTATGGCACCATTAGTTAAATCAAGGGGAAAAAAACATTCTAGCACCATTGGACAATTCTCGACAAGGAAAGTATTTCTTGCGGTAGGAGATTTCATGATCAACATGTAATAAACATGTAGCCATAACTTACAACACAAAGAATAGAGAACACATTATTGCAACATCATATAGTTTGTGAAAGGGATTTAAGGCAAAGAAGCATTCACATCTATTTAAAGAACGCTTAAGGAGCATTGTTAATAAGTTCCTTATTACTTTTTCCTTGATTTAACATTCCTTGTTTCACTTTACACGGATAATACATAGATAAACTAAGAAACATTGGTTCCCATCTCGAGTAAGCAATGAAAGCGTAGAAATAATGGTGGATGTGCTCTTGAAATTGGTTAAGTCAATGACATTAATGCATCAAAAACCTAACTTCTCTAACATGAAGAGTTTATGTGCTTGGTCATCACGTTTAAATTGATCTTGATATTGCAATAATCTATCCTAACAACACCCCATTACCTCATCCCTTGATTCCTTTGGATGAAATTCATGATAATTATTTTATTGTATGTTTCTACAATGTGGAGTTCTCAAATGGGGTGTGAATTGAGAGAGAAAAACAAACAATGTCAGATGTATGGATTTCTTAGATGATTTTTCTATGTCTAATGTAATTATTAAAAATTTTCCAACGTTCATCATATATAAAGTTGCATTTATGTTAGACCATGCCTATTTCATCTTCATTTTAGGTGTTATTTGCCTTGCAATCTCTCATATGCTTAAAATACTTTAACTACTCCCTTGCTAAAGACATGCTTATATTTCAATTTCAATATTTTATATCATGATAAGACATGCTTATATTTCAATTTCAATATTTTATATCATGATAAGGACATCCAATGAAAACATGCACCTAAACATTGTCCAAATAAGGTAAAAGGATACAATGGAGACATTTCAGAGCCCAAATAAAACAATAGAAAAAAAACCAAATTATGACATTTCTTCGTAGATAAAAACAATTGTATGAATAATATAAATATTTTTTGTTGTTTTGTGCCATTTCTTGAGGTTGACTAATGATAAAAACCAAATTATGACATTTCTTCGTAGATAAAAACAATTGTATGAATAATATAAATATTTTTTGTTGTTTTGTGCCATTTCTTGAGGTTGACTAATGATACAAGTTTCTTTTGTTAAACATTTTTGTTAAACATGTTGTGTACAAGCACACAAATGGAGACAAGTGTTTTTTATGCGTTGAATTATAACATTTTGTATATGATAGATCCATGTTTAGAAACTTGATTTTGAATTTTTGGTTAAGCATTATTCTAATCCATTCGAGGAACCATAGATAAGGTAGATATGATGTGGAATCAAATAACTTTGATGAAGGTAATTTCAAAAAGAGAATATCAAAAGGAGGCAATGGGAAAGGGGACATGCGCCTCATCCAAAGGTAAAGATTAGTAACACAATATTTTATTTCATTGTTGTATCACAATGTTTTACATATATTTACTAACATGTTTGGTTATAAGTACTAAGAACAGGAAACTCCCAACAAGAACATGTAACATAACACCTTCGTCGCCATCTTTTGATCCTAGCTACCCTAGCAATGAAAGCAATGCTAAAGTGCCATAGTTTTCTTTTCAGGAAGAGGTCAACAAGAAGAATGTATGACCTTTAATATACAAATTTTAATTTTATAATAACTAGAAAATTTACAAGAAAAATATCTTTAATACCTTTATGTGACCTTGCTTGTAGAAATAGTTGATTAACAATCAGGCCACCAACATATTGGTATAAAAGGGGTTGGCCCCTCTAATATACAAACAACTAGTAATTTCAGAAAGAAGGATAGAGGTCAAATTATACGTGCAACAACTAATAATATGGAGGAAGTGCTTGAAATTGAGATTAACGATAGAGACTAACCCATTGTTCCAAACTTTGTGTACCTAGGTTCATACCTAGGTGTATTTGTAAGGGAAACCTAATCACATATCTTGATTGGAGATCCAAATGATTTAAATAATATTTTGTGGAACACCATCAATGTGAGTGTCAATCATTTGTATTTTGGTTCTCAACACTTGTTTTTTACATGATTCCAATGTTTAGTTTTAAACAATGTATTGACAACTAATAATGAATTGCTTTCATGTTGCACACACGATTCACAATCCCTCCCATCTTAAAATAACATTGCATGAAATAAATAGGGCACACAACAAAAAATATTATAAGTGATTTGATTAGAGATTACTACCATCTCGTTGAATCCAAGGAGGATAAATTGAAAAATGTTCTCATTTTAAGGAATATAAGTGAGTCAGATTGGAGAGAGTTGGTCCTATCACGAAGCACTGTTAAATACTAGGTAATAATGAAGTTTAGATGTTGTAATTTTATTCTCTAAATCACAACCCTTGATGTCGAATTTCTTTCATGGGTTGAGATTTCCTCAGTTTGCTAAAATTTTCAAGCAACAATATGTTTTTATTTATTTATTATTATTATTATTATTATTATTATTCGATTAAACTTCAAGATACAACAAGAAAAAATTAAGGAAAAGAGCCAAAAAAAAGAGGGACCCTCACACTTCTGAATGTTAAGGTGACTAGAGGGTCGAAGAGAACATGGTAAATACTTGTGATGCATGATATTTGTGTTCCATGCCAAATAAGATCCTTGATGTTGAATTTATTTCATGGGTTGAGATTTCCTCATTTTGCTAAAATTTTCAAGCAATAATATGCTTAATTTTATCTTTTTTCGATTAAACTACAAGATACAAGAAGAAAAAAAATCAGGAAAATAGCCAAAAAAAAGAGAGGGACCCTCACACTTCTGGGTTGAGGTGACTAGAGGGTCGAAGAGAACATGGTAAATATGTTGGCATGTTTTATAGGAAGCATGTGCTTATCATTGATGGCAAGAACAACAATGACGATGGAAAACAAGAAAAGCATAAGCTTAGGAGGAGAAGCGAACAATATGCAGAGATCAAAGCTCAAAAGGGAAAGCACAGTACATAAACGTGATCATGATCAAATCCTTGATCGTGGATCTGCTTCAAGAGTGTTCACGACCTTTGGACCACTTTAAGTGGAAGGATAGGATAAGCAAGGGCTGAGATCTGAGATCTCAATCACAACGAATTTTCGTCAGCCATTGGATCAAATTAAATTGAAGGATACGATAAGCAAATATGGAGAGCCGTTGGATTTAATCCAAGGCAAAGCTACATTGCAGACAGATCAAGTCGTTGATCTAGGATCTTGATCAAACAAACATCATCCATTTCGGGTCTAAAGATGTGAGGAGGTTACGCTCCGAAAAAATCTCACTTCAAGATTTTTCAGTTTAAGATTTGAAATTCCCGAAGCTCGAAGAGCTGGAGTAAATTTCAATCGTCAGAACCAGAGGGATAATTGGCGACAGATCGTGAGCTCCAGAGAAATATCACTTCAAGAATTTCTAGTTGAGAAGTGAAATTCCCGAAGCCCGGAGAGCCAGAGAGTTGAAGTAAATCTCTATCGTCCGATCATCCGAAATAGATCTCAGTCGTCAAATCATCCAGAGTAAATATCAAGCATCGGATTGTCCGAAGTGGATCTAGGTCGTTTGATCCAGAAGAGATGTGGCGTAAAATTGTGGACTCCAGGTAAAGACCCGAAGTAAGACTCAACCATCTGATTCAAGGACATGTGGCAGACCATGTTAGAAAGTGACACGTGGAAACCACTATGCCCGTGTGAGGTCAACAGTTGACGTGTGTAATTTTACGTCACTCTGGGAGATTTACTTTGGGAGTTTCACCACCAACAAATTACACTCTTTCCCTACACGACGCTCTTCCGATCTCACCTAGGTCGTTTGATCCAGAAGAGATGTGGCGTAAAATTGTGGACTCCAGGTAAAGACCCGAAGTAAGACTCAACCATCTGATTCAAGGACATGTGGCAGACCATGTTAGAAAGTGACACGTGGAAACCACTATGCCCGTGTGAGGTCAACAGTTGACGTGTGTAATTTTACGTCACTCTGGGAGATTTACTTTGGGAGTTTCACCACCAACAAATAAAAAAAGCTCTGAAGTCCGAAGTTGCGAAGGGCCAAAGTCACGAAGAGCCGAAGGACCGAAGTCGCAAAGGGCTGAAGAGCCGAAGTTGTGAAGAGCCGCAGTGCCGAAGGACTGAAGTCACGAAGGGCCGAAGTGTCGAAGAGCTGAAGTCGTGAGGGACAGAGTCCTGAAGTCCCGAAGGCCAAAGTCCTGAAGTGAATGAGGACAGTTGATTTGAGGAGGACACGTGGCAGGAATCTGTGGATTCTGACTAAAAGCATTATGGGAGAGCGTGAAGGTTGAGAATTGAAATCGTCGAAGCTCGGAGTAGCAAAGGAGATCTCGACCGTTGAATCGAGTAAGGGGCCATAGAACCATTGATTTGGTTGAAAGGTCAAATTCTTGAAGTAGAGGCAGAGTCGTCGATTGAGAAGGACAGGTGTCTGTAGATCATCAACTCCAGAAGATTAGCATATGGAGAAAAGCAGGGTTTGAGATTTGAAACTCCCGGAGGCTGGATCACGAAGTAAATCACAGTCGTTGATTTAGGAAGGTTAGATATGATTCGCATAACTTGAAAGGACAGATCTGAACCATCGGTTCAGGAGCACCGTCAATATCGTGAGATCGACGGTTCCATCGCATTGCAGGGTCAGAACATGCTCGGGTCTTAATTTTTCATGAGTGGGCCGCAATCAAAACCACGGTATCGCTAAAGGCATACGTGGAGCTTTGTAGTGATTAGCGGGGCAAAAAGTGGATTGCCCTCAAACCACCTTTGGTCGCGCCTGCAATCACGTGGTCACATGAGAGCATTGCCCAAGGTCACATCAGTGAAAGATTGAGGAAGGAGCTAGCGCTGCTAGGATCCACATAGGAGGTTACACATTGAAAAATAAAAAAGCATCTGCGTGTATAATCCAACGATGCTGATCAAATTGAATCTGATCGAAGGGTTGTTGTTTCATCTCGTTATTTTTTGATCAGTTACGATTCAATTACCCTAACTGAATCATTGTTCCTGAGCGTTGGAATCATGATTCCTGAGCGTTTTTAAGATTCCCGATTTGAGCATTGGAGATGCGGAATGTAACAGATGATGAGAGCAGGAATAAAAGAAAATGTCGCGACAGAGAGAGGTTTTTGTTTCTCTATAAAAAGTAGTTGAATTGTAAGCAATGAATATGATAGCATGAACTGAGGGAGAAAATGCAGAGATGAAGAACATAAGTTGGACAGAGCATAAATGGTGAAAACAACAGACTGTACGAGAACTTAAGCGCAAGAAGATGCGAGCAGGAAGACATTGATGCAGGCAAAGCAGAGCAGTGTAGTAGAACAATGATGAGACTGGCAATCCATTGATAAATATTGTATCATTGTAATAAATTTCAACAAGCAAAGATTTATATTTCAGGGTGGTAGGGTGGTGCTAGTGATCTGAAAATAGAAGGCTGACTTGTTATGCTATGCAAGCACCCTCTAC